>JAWNMU010000477.1:962500-1032500 GCA_035043665.1 Drosophila quasianomalipes
ATTTACAGATGATTAAGCTGATGTTAAAGGCCAGCTGCCTCGGGGGGGGGCACGGGTTGTGGATAGTAGAGTCGAGGCGGAGGAGCGGTTGGCTGTTTCGACACAAGAACGAATGGGACCATGCAGTGTGGACACATTGTGCCCCATTAGTTTCTACGACAACAACAACAATGGGCATCTGCCAAATTTGCATGATTTTGCATGGTGCTAGACGCTCAGATTCTGTTTTTGCTATTGCTGTTGTTGCTGCTGTTGTTGTAATGAGAAATGCTTTATGCACGCACTCTCAACTGGCAGCGCTGGCCACCGCAGTGGCCTGGAGGCCATCAGGAGTGACCAGTTTTCCAGACCATTTAATTTTGTAGCAAGCCCGCACTTTTTATTATATGCCTTATTTCTGGATTTTTGTTGTGTGTTGAGTTTTTGCTGGTTTTGGGAGGATATAAAGAATCAGTGGGTTACATAAAAGTCTTATGAATTATGCAACATGTTGAAACAGGCATTCCCAACTGTATATAGTATATACCGTATTGGAACAATATATGCTAAGCTATTATATTCACAATCTTAATGTTGCTGTCATCGAAACGATCTTTTTGTTTCTGCATAAAATCTTAATATATTTCAATGATTTTGTTATTTTTGTTTTCTTTCTCTTAGACTCTATGACCGAAGGTAGCAGAGAAGATCGATAATCGCAAATCGATAAAACCACATATCTCCCACAAAGCTAAGGTCCCAAAATTTGGTTGGTAGATTGTTGGCGATGTTTCTCAAAGATTGGCATGGGCCACTCTCACCCCTTCCGCCTCCAACGTCACCGCCCATCAATATCGAAATGTGGAAAATTCGGAAGATAAACTATGGTTAACCGCCTTCAAGAATTAATCAAAAATCCTATTCCTATTCCTCCCCCAATAATCGTAGAAATTGATATGTTTTAAGCTCTATATCTGTATATCCACAGTTAGAGTCGCCAAAATTTGCAGAGTAGACTGCTGTTGACATAACTCAAAAATCGTCAAATAAATTCCCGCCATTGTTTTTTTAATCGAATTATTTGTGACAAAGTTGTGACTATGGAAAGACTAAATCCGTCAATATAAACACTTTTTTACATGAATTAAATGTAGTATTAATATAGGTGGATGATCTGGGCAACCCTGTTTTCAATGGAGACTTGAAGTGCCAGTTGAAGTTTTCAATTATTTAAAATAGATATGTTACTTGGATATTTGTTCTGTCTTAGTTTTGGGCATTGCCGACTTGTGCCGATGGTTCTCTTCTTCTTTTTCAAGTGTATTGAGAGGTCGCTATGTTGGTTGCAAGTATTTCTGTGCGTCGTTTTTTTTTTGTTGCTGTGGCATCTGCTTGGCACTTTGATTTTGTAGGCGTGTAATTTAATGACGGGCTTATCAAATTATATGCACGTTATAGGCTGAAAGTCTTGATGTAGTCCTGCTCATCCTCTACCTCGCTTCGATAATGCAATTCGGTGGCATACCAATATGTTGTTGAAGCCAAACATTAAAATTTAACTAGATAATTTTCTAACAGCTTTGGTAAAATGCACTAACAAATTGCATATCCAACACTTGCACGAAGCTTGTGCAAATCCAAATCCAAATCCAAATCCAAAATAATTATTTCGCAGAATTCAACTCGTCTCTGAATTTTGAGGGGCTTCCATACATACATACATACTGCATAGATAAATATGAATGTTTATACCAGGATATTTTCTCCCACATTTTCATATTCAGCATTTGAATATTGGCTGCATAAATATACGTATACACTTTGCTACACTTGTTGGAAAGCTGTGTGGCACATTTCCAAATTCTACTTAGTTACAGTTTATTAAGGTGTGTACTAATTTGGTATGTTGGATCATCAAGTAAAAGGAGCTGCAGCCAATAACTATTGGTTAAAGTCGTTTGGGCTATGGGGAAAGAAAGGTTGAAAACAAAATTATTTGCTCAAAAATTATTGAGTTTGATGTCAAATTGATTTGGACAAGTCAAAAGGAAAATATCTTCATCATTTTTGAATACGTTTTAAAATTGTATTTTTCTTTCAATTTGAGGCCAGAAACTGATTGAAGTTCAAATTCTTTGAGCTAAAATTTGACATAAATGTTTTCAAAAATAATAAGAAACGCTTGGATGCATTTTCAGAAATTCAATTTGTATATATCTGAGCGAAATTTGCCTTAGTTGTGATCGATTTATTTCCAAGATGCACTTTTAAGTAGTTAGTTTTAGTTTATAACTTACTTTTCGGCCAACAAACTACATTTTGTGAGGGGAACAATTCAACTAAGATCCAAGATTGCTAAAAATATTTATGAATCACTTGTTATCAACTGTTTGATATGTATACTGATCAAATAATTTCAGCTATCATCAGGATATTTGTGGCTGTATTTTTTTCTGCAGTTTAATATCCTTGTAAACTGTGTTTCTAAAAAAATTGATTTCATTTTCATTTCGAATTGCCTTGTTGAGTTACAAGTAGAGCTGCCTTTTTCTGAAGGCCGCATGTCAGAAGTGCCCACATATTTCGCTGGCTCTCAAAAAATTGTGTTAACCTCTTTTTTTTAGATGGCCACGGAATGTGAAGAGCTCGCAGTACAACAGAGTAAAAAAAGAGATGAGCAAAACGAAAGTAATGGAAAAGCAGTCGAAGCTACTTTCAAGTTGAACTTCTGCACACACACAGAGACACACACACACATGCAGGAGTGCTAAAAATGTGTGTGTGTGTGGGTGTGTTGTTGTGCATTGTCAAGTGGGGCAGCATCATCTTCAGATGGCGCCGCTGCCTCAAGTTGCGGCAACAAAAAAAAAAGAAGAAAAATAGAAAGGGAACTTTAAAAGAATGCCGACAACACACACAAGTACATCTTATGTGTGTGTGTGTGTGTGTGTGTGTGTGTGTTGTTTGGTTTTGTTTAGCTTAATTTGCTCACTTGCTTTGATGTGTAGACTGACAGTGGAGTGCTGCGGGTGCTACATTTTAGGGCAGGAGGCAAGGAGCATGATAGCAATGCCATTTCAACGGCAGTGCACCCCCTTTTTGAAGGACGCCTCTTTTCCTGCTTGGCGCCTTTTATTACGATAATCGGCCAAAGAGCCCACTTCGCTCACTGTGGCAGTTAGTTCATCCTGTTCTGCCCCAGCTGCTCCGTCAGCTTCTGCATTACTTGTTCGTTCTTCTTATTTGACCGATAGCACAGGTGTGAAATGTTTTGCCATTTACTTTATACATATGAAGCTTGTCAAGTGCTGCTCTACTCGAGTCAACTCTCATGTGCTGTGTGTTTGTTGTCCACATGTTGCACTTAAGCTTCTGCTCTCGAGTGAATTTCTTCTCTAAACTGTTGCCTAACTTATGGCGATTATAAAAGCCGCACTTCACATCGATTGAGTTACAACTCTTAACTCAATCTTACTCGGTATCTATTATAAAATTTCTTTTATGAACTAGAATTAACGAATTTTAAAATCTCTAAACTCTTTTGTGTGTGTCAAAATTTACTGATATTGTTATATAAAGTTAAAAACTTACTGCTTGTGATTCATCTTCGGGTTGCGAGTAGGTATTGAACTGTTTTTTTTTATTTTAAAATTGAGGATTCCGCATTGCAAATTCTCCAACTTTAACTCAAATATATAATAATTTGGGCTTTGTCTTTGGCTGATGGATATAAACTTGTTTGGCTGAAATTTGTATGCTACGTGAATGCAAGTGACAGATATTGAATGTCTATGCTGTCGCTGGGCTTGGATTTCTGGGAAGCAGACGAGCCAGAGGACAATTAATGGGCCGATTGTCTAAGTTTTTACCATTGTGCCAACGAATCATACCCAAATGGCACGCTCGACAACGCTTCGTTCATTGTGTCAATTGAGGCACTTGTTGTCACGATCTTTAGACCACCCCTCCCTCCCCCCCCATCCCCCTGTACGCTCATCATTGCCTCCTCGCCGAGCCTCAAGTGCTGTGATCTGTCAGGCTGCGCGTGTCAGCGACCCTCGTCTAGGTAGGGGCAACCCTACGTGTTGATGGTGTGAACGCGACGTCGACGGTGACAATGCTCCGGTGACGATAAGATCTGTTCCAGACAGTCGGACACAGAACTCAGTCACACTCGTATTGTAGTTATTATGATTATAAAGAAAAATGTAAAAGTGACTTATTGAATGAGTTTATTAGACTAGGATATACTCTGTATTTTTATGGGCGGTGCCCATTTAATAATATAAAAAGCTTTATATATATTATTTATGCATTTTTATTTATGCTGCAAATATACAAATAAGGTAAAAATAAGGTCGAATATACCCAACGCTTTGCGCGTCTTCTTTAGGGAGTATCTGACTTACTACATATTTCGATTCATTCACAAAATTTGGCTGCCTGTTTTATATGCAGCGCTTGCCGTCGGTGCGCGTCTGAAACAATTTTCAGTTGATTGTGAAGCGATTCCTTGAAATGCAATTTTTCTTTTTTTTTTTGTTGTTGTACTTCTCTTCAACTGTCAGCAATTTGCAAGGTTGCTGTTGTTGATGCTGTTGCAAGAAGACTGCAATTGCAGTTGGTAGTTTGCATTTTGCAGTTGGCTCCTTTATGAAGTGTCACATGAAATTGTTGCAATTTTCGTATCCGAACATTTCTCAGGTGTCATTCGGCCAAATGGACGGCCGTTTAAATTGTCGCGCGCTTCAAACTTGGCCGGCGAACACCCCATTTCCAGCTTATGTATGTACGCGCATACAATTGGCGATTGGCAATGGGGCCATTTGGTCGTTAGTCAATTGGAAAATTTGTCAGCTATTGGCAGCAACTGTAATTTGACCATTATGCAAATTGCAGGTAGCATTTGCCAGGAGCAACAGCAACCTGGCAATGCCGTTGCAAACAACAATTTATGCAGTCACACACTTGGGGGCCAACTTAAGGGGCATAAATTTCGAATGAAAAACGCGAACATAATTAATTTCAATTGACTAAACTATATACCCGTAACAGCAGCAACTATCACTGCTCTTAGTACACTGGCAGATATCGTGTAGATAGCTCTGAGCTCGAGTAATTCTCATACAAGTTGTGTGTGCACAAAAGCCAAAGGATATTCCGCCTTTAAAGTTGCTTCTTTTAACTGGGGGCTATTAATAAAGTTCTAAATATGTTTGCAGCCAAGTTTGGTGTATATGTGAAATGGGCGAACATTTATTGAATTAATTATGTATATTTATGGATTTCTAGGTTTCTTTTTTTTTTTGTTGGATACAGGGTAACAAAAGAGCAACAACAATTTGCTTCGAAGCTTGTGTACCATTTGGCTGGCGTTATGTTATTTGGACAATATGCTCAATAAAACTTTGCTAACCCATTCCCTCCTCTTTCTATGTCTCGCTCACATACACATACACATACACATACACATACACACTTGATACAGCTACTGTTTTGTTGCTACTGCGAGTTCATGTTCAGAGGATATGCCGCAGCAACTGTTGCAAGTGTAACTGTATCTGTGTCTGTAACTGACCCGCCAACATTGTGTAAAGCGAAGATTTATGCGAGTTTGCCCCAAAAACTCTCGCTGTCACTCGCTACATACACACACACACACACACACACACACATACATACATCTACATACAAATGGGTGTGTGCATGACTGTACTTCCGCTGCGCTGACTGTACCCTGTGTTCATGTGTATAACTTTTGGGCTGGGCTGCTGCAATTTGCATAGAAAGTGTCGCCACAAATTTGGATGTGGCCAACGTGGACAACAAGGACTCGCTGACTTCAACAGATGCTGCTGCTGTGTGTATGTGTGTGTGTTTGGGTGTGTTGCTGGTCCAACCTTTTCTTAATTTGCTGTGAAACTATTGCCAACTAAGCGTGGCAACTGTGAACTGGCAATCTCGCTCTTGGCCATTATCTCAGTGACTGGCTGGCCAAGTTAAATAGCCCTGAAATTGTGCAACTTCCGGCTTTGGCCACCGTCGCCGCTGGCCGTTTGTCGGCGATGGTTTTGCATTAATTAGGTAGAGCAAACACGCCAAAGAGATGCGGAAGCTGCTTGTAGAACTTAGCAGACCGCAACAGCTGAAAGCGAGAAAATGCCAACCAAATCTATACAATTTCGGTAGAGGCAGAGCATCAACTAGTGGTGAGATAAACATAAAGATAATATACAATAAATATTAGAAAATTAGCAAAAAATTATATATTATTTGTTTCATACGTAATACAAGTAAATATTTTGTTTATATTAACTTTAAGAATTATTGTTAATCCACCTTGGAATTCATAGGATTAGCTAAGAGTTAAGTTTCTGCTCCCCTTTTACTCTCTTGCGCTTTATTAAAAATCCATCTAGACTTACTATGATTAACCATTTTCTGTGAGCTTCAACCATGTACTATCTAACTATAACTATAACCAAGCTTAACTTAAACTTATCAAAGCTAACCAAAATCTTACTTAGCTTTATATATTTGTAGCACCTTCTTCCAAGGTGCAATTGATGGTGTTAGGATTGTTTATTGAGGTACTAGAAAATGCAAAGAATAAGTAATAAAAAAAGTTCAGTGGGAAGACTTAAAAAGTATATGCAGGTTTTTATTCAATATCGTAAGGTTATCATCAACTGAATATACTGAGTTCTGTCTAGAGCCGGATCCAATATTTAGTCTATGCTGTACTAGAATTTATATATATGTATATGTATTTATGTATATGTACATAAAAAGAAGCGCTAAGTGGACGACACTTTTCGCTGTTGTACAGTCTAAATGTCTAAAAGCCTGTGCGCCATTTTGCCAATTACATAACCTGAAAGGGCGGTGTTGGCTGGGCTAAATAGCTTGACGGTTTTGGGGGCGGCTTTCGTGTTGCTGCCTGTCAAATGGCTGAGGACAACAAAAATAACAACAACAATAATAACAGCAGCAACAATAACGAAAACCTACTGCCTACTGCAAACTTAAACACTTAATCTTTTCATTTAATGTTAATTTGTTTGTTTTTATCGACATATTTTTCGTAAGGGCGTGCGGTTGATGGGCGACGCAGGGGGCAGTGGTGACTTGTGCGCTGGGCCAAATGGAAAATGCCGTTAAGCGCGCGGCGCTTGTTACGACAACAAACTAATTTCACGTTATGACAAATTGCTGCCAATCAACATAATTCTGCGGCAAGCTAAGAAAGTGGCAAGCAGCGAGCAACGGGCGAAGCGCAGCATTGTTGGGGGGCAGGTGGCAGGTGGCAGGTGGCAGCACCGCGAGAGGCCGTTCACACAGAGACAAACTTGTGCGCTGACACGCCCCCTACCCCAGCCACCCGTTCACAGCCCTTTGCCTGATTAAAACTCGCCAAAAAACAGCTACCTAAGCGTTGGGGAGGTGGCTTTGGGCACATACTTGGTTAGGTCTGCGACTATGGCGCTTCAAATACCCTGTGGCTGTTATAAAAAGCCACAAACCGGGTATACAAAACTAATCCAGAAAATAAAATGTTTTTCACTAAGCGAGATCAACAAACGTGGAGATGCGAAACATAACAATCACTAAATTTATAAGCAACTATTGAGAAACGCTTGCCACCCAACTTTTCCACCTAAAGCGGCAACATGAGCATTTGCCTTATACTTAATAAACAACATGTTATTTATTTGGGCTAATAAATGCATAGGCAAAATGTAAAATAAATAGAAATATTGAAACTATTTGCATTTGTAAGTGTATATGGAATTACTTATGGAACTAAGAAGATTTTTAGAGAGTATCTCCAACTTGTGCAATCTGAGCTGAAGATGTTGTTGTTGTTTTCGCTTTTATTGGTGTTGTTGTTGTTGTTGTTGTTGCTGTTGCTGTTGACAAATGTCATGCCTCGCTGGAGCTGCTCATTTTAACGCTCATTGCTATTGCCACGCCCACTCATCAGGGCGCGCGACGTTGGCGCTGAAAGCCGCCATAACAAATTGTTAGGCTGTGACCTCGAAAACAGTTGGCAGTCAGTTGTCTTCGATACGTACACCCCAGTCACAAAACACACTCTCACACACACACACACACACACCCCTCCTCTATGAGGGAGTGGAGGAGGGATAGGGACCGATCCAACGAGTTGATTCAGCAACTTCAAACTTAACCTGCAGTTAGCTGCTGCTGCTGCTGCTGCTGCTAAGATTTTGTGCAGGGGGCAGAGGTGTGGTAGGAGGGACACTTTGGGACACAATGTGTCATAACTTCTTTTGGGCAAGTTTTGTGGCTCGTTTTTGGCTTTCATGTGATAATTGCGGCGTATGAATTACAATTAATTCGTGCAAGAGTCTTGCGCCCAGGTAGACAGCCAGACAAATGCTTCTACGACTACTGTGGCAGCCAGAAGTAAAGCAACCTCCGCGTGTCGTTAGCAGCGCCTGTTTATTATTCCGTTAATTCCCTCTGCCCACTTTCCATACACCCTCCCTGCCACACGTTGGTGCTGCTGCTGCTGCTGTTGGCTGGCTGGCTGGCAGGCAACTCTTTTGGTTATTGCGGGTCTGCGACATGCAAAGCGGCGGCGACATCGCCAAAAACCCAGCCAACCAAACCAAAATCGAATCTGAATCCGACCCCAAACCCAAACTCAAATTCGAACCAAAGCGAATCGTAACCAAAACACGCACACTTTTCACGTGGCTCCTCGAACCCTCAACAACTGAATTTTAATGGAGCTGCCTGCATGATATGCTGTCATGATAGGCGAAGGACTGCTTGCTGTCAACACCAGATTGCGCTGCAAGATCACAAATCTCTCTTGTGTCTGCTCAATATGGGTATATTTTTATAATTTTTTAATGGGTTCCCATTGCAGAAATAATAGGTAATCTGCACTTGAATTCCGCTTTCAAAATTATATGCATACATTAATGTAATTTTAATATATCATTAAATTGGAAAAAGTTACCAAAAGCATTTCACTATTCACACCTTGCTTGACAAATGTGTGATAATTTTGTATATATCTATTTCTTTCCTCATTTTTGATCAACGTCAGAACATGTTAGTACCCAACCCTCAAAATTAAAATATTCTCACTTAGAAGCACCTTTAAGGATTATTTATTCAGCTATGAAGTTTGTATATAGTGTATATATATATATATATATATATATATATATATATATAAAGATTTATCTGTCTCTCTGAAAGTTGAAAACTTGTTTTAGTTTTTGGGAAAACAAATGATTTTTTTGTGGTCAATAGTTTTTGTTATTTTTGAGTTGAAATATCCTTATGTTTAATTTTTTTAGCTAATCAAATCCTTTGCAGTCAAGTAGATAAAGAGTAATTGGATACAAGAGCTGAGTTCCTAAATTTGTTCCATTTGCCGCCCATCCCCCTTGCTCTGTTCCCTTAGTGTGTGCTTAGAGAACTTTCGCACCCAATTAGCATTTCATAGCGCCTGACATTTTAGATGTCCCGTAGCTCTGTTTCGACTTCTTTCCGTTCACTGTTTTGGGTGGGTGCCAGGGCGCAGCACATTTTGATTGCTGTTGTCATCGTTTTGCATTAGTATTCGATATGCTCATATACTCAGTTCAGGGCTCTCTTTAAAGTTTGGGTCTGGCTTCGGTTTGTCGGATCTCGCCAGACGCTAACCCGCTGTGATTTTATGAGCCGCAATTGCACAAAACATTTCTATTGAGTCAGCGTAAAAAAACAACAAAAAAAAAACAACAAGCCTCAAGTCGATGGGGTGCTACGAGATAGAGGTAGGGGTAGGGCAGATATGATGGGATCGAACGGGCCGCCGCATTTACAACCCTCTCGCTCTGGACTCGAGTCGACTACCCAACTGACTGCCTGACTGGCTTATGATTACTGTGATTATGCCAGCGAAGTGCGTGCGGAGTTCCGCTGCCAGAACGAACGGACGGATGGACGGATGGACGGTTGGATGGATGGATGGATGGATGGGTGCAGGGTCGGATGGTTTGGTTGGATCGTTTACGCTTAACAATAATAACAACTGATTTTCGGATGTATTATTACATTTCCCGTGGTGACGGCCGTCGCCGCAGCACCCAAATTATCACAGCTACCCCACACAGTTGGAGTTCAACTCCGTTTCCCAATCCCATTCCCATTGACAGAACTCAGTCTTCGTCTTAGTCTCGGGCATTGGCAAGCTGATGAGGTGCAAGGGGTATACATTTGCGGTTGTTTCAGCGGATGGCACATTAAAAAAAAGAACGACAGGATTTTCTATTTGGGCAGCTTTCTTAGCCACTGACATTGGCATCGGATAATGAAGTTAAAGCCTTGACAGACACAGCACAAAGGCAACTGATTGCACGACGCGATGAGTTGGCTCGTTTACAGCAATTACCAACGCATTTTCTCACCCACAAAGAAGCATGCCACAGGGAAGCAGAGTGGGGTATGGCAGTGGAACAGAGTGGAGCACCTGCTGTGCTCGATGTGAAGTAACATTGCGCTTTTGCCGGCAGATGAACAAAGTAAGGGAATGTATTAAACAGGCGGTCAGCCCGGAAATTGAGTTAAGCTAAGAGTTTTGCGTGAATAAGTAGGACTCTATTCGGAAATTTCTTGTGATAAAAATAAATTGAATAGTTATTTTATATAAAATAGGTACACAAGATTCTGGATAGGAATTGTCCAGAAAGCGATGAAATTATGTTGTGACAAATAAAGACACAAAGAAAATGTTAATAGAAAAGATATACATGAATTTGCAGATTATGTATAAAAGAGATTTGTAATTTTGTATACATATGTCTAATACAAATAGAATGTTTGCAATAAATAATAGGTAATGAGAAAAGAAAATGTCATGTAATGTAGTAGAACTAATTTTAAGATGACATGATGTCTAAAATGGGAGTGAAGAATAGCAAAGAAATAGACAGCTAAATTGTGAAATATTATGCATTAGTCTATTTAGATGTATATGGACAGTATTTCAGCAGACATAAACAAAATAGGCTGACAAATGTTGCTGAAATGTTTAAGTGAAAAAAATAGAAGACAAAAACTACACGCAGAAAGAGCAGAAATATTAAATTAAAATAATCATAGTACTGACAACAAATGAAAACTACATTATAAAAATTGTATTCATTATATAATTACAATATATATAATAGAAATGAATGAAAACTTTCGTCCGATTATTTTAGGATAAAGAAAATACCTTACCGCCACTGGCTTTGAAGTTTGCCATAAATCTAACGCTTCGCTCATTTACTATACTGTACTCTATCGTCAGTCATTGTGAATGCTGAATTGTGCACGTACATATGTACATGCATATATCAGATGTATGTATAGCGAAATCCGTAGATCCCACTGGTTTTCCAACCCCCTCTGCCTTGCAGCACTGTTAGTTAAGGGGCACGTAATCCATTTGTTGTTTGCATGTCCATCTAGGGTTAAGCCAGAGCCACTCGAACCCCACGTTATATGTGCATTGGACACAACTCAATTGGTTGAATTGTTTGTGCTGTTGTGTTTGTGTGTGGATGTGTGGGTGTGTGTGTGGGTGTGTGTATATGTGTATGTGTCTGTGTGTATTTCTGTTACTTTGTTAATGATGAAAGGCCACGGAACGAGTTAGCTGCCATTCTGGCCAAAATTCTGTGCTGGCTGCTGGCTGCTGTTTGGTGTGCAACTGACGCACATTGCAAGGGACTTTGCCACATGATGTGACGAGCAAGGACCTTATATGTGTGTGTGTGTGTGTGTGTGTGGCTGTACACTATGAAAAAATTTGTACCTAAAATATTTATCGTCTACCTGATAACTAGCTAAATAATAGTTTTTAATTTAATTTTTAAGAGTTGAATCAAAAAATAGTTATTTATATCTAAAATGGAGAAGTGCAAACCTTTTTTTAAGTTTTAAAAAGATTTTAATCTGCAACTTATGAATTTGATTTCGGTCCCATAAAAAAAGATCTTTACAAATATGCATTGAAATTTCTGCCTCGTAGTAATGCTTGTGCTGCCTTGGCTCTTTTTGGGTTTCTTTGTTCATTCAAATTCGATGGTATATTTTTTCTGAGTGTGTTGGTGTGTGTGTGTTGGAGGAGTGGTCGTGCCTGGACACATTTCCGCTGCAGTTGCTGTTGTCCTCATCGAGGATGAGACATTTGAGAGGACGACGGCTTGCAATTTAAGCGCTCGCATGGCATATTAATGGGATTTTGCCGACTGACCAACTGCCTGGCCGGACACCAACTACGTCAAGGAGGCGGGGCGTGGGAGTGGGCGTGGGCTGCCTAACTGTGTCCAGCGATAACTCCAACAGCGACGCTGTCTCCAACTCGTTGGATGCTGTTGTTGTTGTTGTTGTTGGCATTGCCGCCATTTAGTTCATTAGAGCAAAAATGTTGCGATGCTGCACGTAAACAAGAAGATGTAGAAGATATATGGGATGGGATTGGTGGTATGTGTCAGATTTGGTAGATAGTTTTTTGGGGGATGTTGCTGCCCGTCACTTAGCTGTGAGACCAAACTGCCCAACTACTCAACTACGCATTTACGTGATTAATCAGCTGGCCACGTGTGTGCAACTCCCTGCAGCCGTGTGTGTATGTGTGCGTGTGTGTGTGTGTGTGTGTGTGTGTGTGTGTGTGTGTGTGTGTGTGTGTGTGTGTCTGAAGCATATGCTTCGAAGTCATGCAAAGCGCTCGAAACGTTTTAATTGCCCAACGACATTCTTGAATTGACTGTGCAAAATGCACTCGAAACTATTCGCAAAGCCGTATGCCACAAATTGATGCAAGTACTGCATGCCACATACTATATAGCTTTGTCTAAACTTACGAAAACAAACTAAATGTACACTTGGCAACTGTGCGTTTTATGCATTCAACTCAAAGTGCACGAAATTCTTTTGACCTTAATCTTTAAATACGTTAAAGGCAACGACAAAAGACTCGAACTTCAATTTAAATTTCACTGAGTTAGGAACAGTTATTGAGAGATAATATTCTTACTTAAGTTGATTTTTTAATTGGGAATATTCGATACTCTTATTGAGTTTCCCATATAGATGGTTATCAAATCGATAGTTATGACAGGCTCTGTTTATGACTGATTTCCATCAGTTGCCGTTTTGGGCTTTTATCAGTTAAAAATTAGAATAGATATATTTTGGGTAACTGGTAACTGTGAATTCCATTTCTTCTACCTTTCTGTGTGTTCTTGCAATTATTAATCACATTTTATTATTAAATATATGTTATTCTATTGTAAAAAACTATTTAACATTTATGGACGCTTCACCGTACTGGTTTCTTCAAATGTTTAATTTGCATAGCTTTTTTTCGACATCTGAACTTCGATGATTGCTCCAGAGAGCAACAAGAAATCAGGTATATTATAATGCCCTCGCTTAACCCGCAACTCAAACCGTTTTCGATTTTATTGAGTGTTAACGCCGGAGATCAACACTTGGACTCTGCTGTCGCATTGTTTTGCAGCCGCACAGATATTTTGCCCTTGTCTGTCTGTCCAGTCGACTTATCAAGCTGACACCCAACAACTGCAAGAAATTCCAAACAATTTCAATTCCAATTCAATTTCAATGGGCGCAACTGTCTCTGGCAAGGTACGTGCCTTGCCTGCCTCTGGAAGCTGGACTTGAACTGCAACTGGAGCTGGAGTCGGTCGGTTGGGTTTGGTTCGATTCGCTTCGGTTGCTGATTAAAACGCCCAAAATTTAAAGAGTTCGACTTGCGCTTTGGTCATTGTGTTAAAAACATTTCGTGCTAAAAATTATAGCCAAGCCAACTGACATAACCGCAGCTTGTTGCAGCTACAGCAGCAGCAGCAGCAAAAGCAGTCGCATGTCGCAGCCCTTTGTGGCAGCGTGTGAAAGAGCCGTCAGGTGCGGCGGCCAAATGGTCAAGATTAGAAGCCTTTCTCCATGCCTCTCCCTCTCTCTCTCTCTCGCTCTCTGTCCTGGGCTGCTTTGATGCCTTCGAACTCTGACACGGTTCGAGCAACCAGCGAAGCATTTAACCAAACTAATTTTCCCATTAGGGCCAACACTTTGAGCCGTTTCGGGGCGCATAAAACAACACGTCGAAGAAATACCGCAAAAATGCTGAATATACTCGATCGATCCGATCAAGCGAAACATTTTGCCTAGACTGACACGCTGGAACTCCCTACCTATCTGCCCGTCTGCCAACTACCCTACTAGCCCCCTCCCTCCGTCTGCAGTCAGTATTGTGTAGTCGGCTAATTGATCGGTTCCAAATGGTCGATCGCACGTAACGGCCGCATATGTGATCGCTGCGCGCGAAATATAGACGAAAGACGACATTGGGCTATGCGATCGTATCACGCGATAAGCCACTGACTCCGTTGCCACTAAAGAGCATTTAAAACAAAAAAAAAAAGAAGGAAGCCAGACCCTACCGACTCTACCGACTCATTGGGGCGTCACTCGAGCGCGATCAGTCGTTCAATTTCATCGGTCAAAATGTGCTTTTGCCTAAGGGTTCGCTTGCCCTCGCAATTTATGGAGCTCGTTTTCTAAGCAGGTACAATCGCAACCATAATACAGATCAGTGATCAAGCTGTTTACCCCTGCGCTGCGGTGCTCTGAACAAATATTTACGGTTGAAGGCTGCTGCAATAATCCTGATGAACTGATCCTCACTTGATTTTAAATGAAGACCGATCATTGTCCGGATCTTCTGTGATGTTGGCTTGCTGTGCAGTAGAAAATCTTAGTTGTTCCATTAGTTTGGTGGCTAATCTGCTTCTTAGTTGCAGTTATCTTCTGTTAATATAAAGTGGAGCAACTTATTAAAATATGCTGAGCTGATTTGATGCGATTAATAGTCTACTCAGATGGAAATTGCTAAAGTCGACTAATATTTTATTTGTAATATTTTGCAAGTATTTTAGTTATTTAACAATAAGTTAATTTTACCGATAATTTAAGGGTTTCGTTTGGTGACAGCGCTTAGTTGCTGGCCCTTCATTACAAAAATTACTTTGCGAATATTGAAAACGCATTAGTTTGATGGCTTTATACCAAGCCAAGGGACGTCTAATGCTGAGTGCAACCCTCTTATGGGTATGGACCGATGGGCGGACAGCACTACCACTAATATGACACGACAATCAACAAGCAGCAGGCCAAAGACAGAGTTCTACAAATGCGTTACCCTCCCCGTTCTCATCTTTAGCTGGCTTTTGCCTTTTTGGCAAATCGTTGTAATTTACGAAATTGACACTCAAAAGATTCCCAGCAGCAGTAGCGAGGCGCAACCCCAGCAATTAAACTGCGGACCCATATGGACGGGACCTTAACTATGCTCGTATATTTATACAAGTATGTGTGTGTGTGTGTGTGGGTGTGCATGTGCGTGTGTGTGGGTATGTGTGTCGTGTTCAAGTGAAGTCTGCGCAATTTGTCACACGATAACATAAAAAGTGCCAATTGCAGTCGCTGCACTGGCCACTGGCCGAGGGTCAGCGTGGGGTCACAGCAGGGTCAGCTGCGCTTGTGCAAATTAAATAAACTCTAATGTCTTTAATTTGTTTGAGTTGCCCTACCGCCGGCCCGGCTGGCAGTCGTCCCGGCGTCCATTCAACTGTGCAGTCAGTAGAGTCCCAGCTCGATATATAGCGATTCCGATTCCGATTCCGTATTCCAAGTTCGAATCCCAAAAATCCCAAACGCAATCTTCAATACCTTCAATAGCAATTTTGTTTCAGAGTCAGTCGCATGTCGTCGCTGGCGCTGGCCATAAATTGCGTATTAAATTGAGTGTTAAATGCTGGACGCAGCAGCAGCTCGCGTTCCTAACTCCCGCACATCCCTCCTTTCCTCCTCCATCCCACCCCTTACCACACCCATCATTCTCTCTGCTAGTCTCCCCATCTTCTGCTTTGTCTTCATTTTCATTGCGAACCCCCCTAGTGCTGGCTGCTACCAACAAATGCGACCAATGTGCAACCGTGCGCGTAGTTTTTCGTTCCCCTCACCCCTCTCCATTGACTCTTCCATCCTTAACTGCTGCTGCTGGTTCTTTTTGCCACAATTCGTCAGTTGTAGCCAATTTATTATGGCCAATTCTTAGTCGTCTTTGTCGTCTTTGTCGTCTTTTTCTTTATTGTTTCGAGTTCTTCTTTCTCTTGTTATTATTTCTGTTTCGCCTTCTCTTTCTGCTCCAGTTCTCATTCTAGCTTGTGCTCCTCTTTCTTTTTACTTATATTCACTGACACAATTTAAGCAGACTTCAAAATCAATAAGTTCTATAAAATTCCGCGCAATAATATAAAATTATATATTGTTTATATTATTTTCAATTAATCTAACTTTGAGCATCGCTCGAGGATTTCGTTTAAAGAAGGCATTCAAAGCTAAACATACAAGTTTCAAATAGGTATGTTAACAAGTTAACCACACTTTAAATGCTGAGTCAATCTAGAGCCCAATCTCTGTTCATATCCGTTTTCAAAAACTGCTAATTAACATTTAATATATGTGTGAATTTAAGTAATATGCAATCTTAATTAACAATTTAAAATTAATAATAAGAAGTAAGTGCCAAGACAATCGATAGAACATACCATTAGCAAAATGATATATGTACATATCGCAGGCATACAGGTTGCGTTTCAGCCAATCTATTGGAAAGTAAATAAAGAGCATCCCCGTAAATGCCTAGAGCATTTTTATTCAGCATAATTATTGTGTGTGCTTTGCATCTTGATACGCAGTTGCATATAAGGCTGAACGGTGCATAACTAGCCGAATTGGTCAAGTGGCCAAGCGAAACTCGTGCAACCTGCTTGAGCAAATAACCAAGAGAGGCAAAGAGAGATAGAAAAAGAGGAAGATTGAGAGAGAGAGAGAGAGAGAGAGAGAGAGAGAGAGGGAGAAAAAAGACATCTCAAACATATCCCGAGTGCAATTCCAATTCCAATTTTAGCTACCAACTCAATTGCCTGAGCTGGTCAAGCGGGTGGAGGCGGAGCAGGGGGGATGAAAAGCATTTCAGCGGCAATTGGCGATTGCTGACGACACCCAATAAACACCATCCAATTACATGTTGTGTCCGCGCATATATGTATGTTTGTGTGTGGGTAGTTGGGTGTAGTTCTGGACGGGTTAACAACAGATGACAACAATCAGCGGAGGTTAACGCTGACGAAATACCACAGACAAAGGTTGCTCCCTGGTAATTTCCCATAAAAGTATTTGAATGTCGTGTAAAGTGTTAAATTGTTTTAAATTTCATTTCGTTCATCTGCTGTTGTTGTTCTTGTTTTTGTTGTCGCTACTGTTCTGTGGCCGTGGACCTGGTGTTCGGGTCAATAAAGCCACATAAATCCCAACGACGCTGCGATAATTTGAATAAAATATGCACAAACACCGATACGAGAAGAGAGCTCTTGCGATACACCAGTGGTGCTAGGTGGATACCAAATAAGAGGTAACAGGTAAACGTTAGGGGAATTACCAGCTACCTGGTAGAAGGCAACAGGTACTGGTCCACTGGCCAGTGGTCACTTGGTGCTGGCAAGAGGCGCAGCTAAAGTTGTCAGCACTTCAGAGGATGCTGCTTCAAAAGCAGCCGCCTTTGGGTGTCGATTGGAATTTTAAACGGAGCAGCTCAGATAAAGTTCGCCTCCTCCTCCTCCTCCTCCTCCGTCACCTTAGCCTGCTGCAACTCACCAGCTCCAGCCTCACCTTTGTTTCGTGCTTTTCGCATTGCATTCGCAGCTGTTTTGTTTAGCAAGTGAAACAGTTGCGGAAATTGAAAAGCACATTAACGAAATCGTAATATTTTAATTTATATGTATTGCTTATTTGTATGTATATATATCTATTTATGTTTTTATCTGACAAAAAAAATAGTTAATATCATTCTTTGACTTAACTCAAATTAAAATCATATCAACAATTTGTCGGGTGTGCCATTAATTTGTAAAAAATACGTTGACCCGATTTTGAAAAACCATGGCTTTTCAATCATTGCTTGGTCTCTAGATTAAAACTGCATTTGAATTAGTAAACACGATTTTTGCATTACGATTAGCGCCATTATCGGATTTGCTTGGCACTTTGTGGTTCCATCACCTTGGCACAGATGCACAGATGCACAGATGGAGACATCATCTGATCTGAGAATCAGCCACCTTTATGGACGGTTAACGGTTACAGCCAAATGCCTGGCGATTGACACGAAAATCGCTGCACACAAAATCAAGAAAAAAAAAGAAGAAAGAAGGCAAATCAATCAAAGTGACGACAAAAGGCGCGGGACAAGCTGCTAGACAGGTGGATGCGTTGTGCACAGCGGGTGGGTGGTGGTTGGGGCCGGGGGGGTGTTGCTGACAGATGAAATGGGATGGTTTCATGCCATTTATTGTGGCAGCCGCAAAATGTCAACTGGCTTTGCATATGGAAATTGGATAATGGCCAGCGAACCGCTGTCAATAAAGGGGCATGGGTAAGCAGAGGTGGAGTGGGAGACGAGTTGTGGCAGTTAACAGCAGGCGGCAGCAATTTGCCATTTGAAATGGAATCGGCTGTGCATGTGAATGGCAGAGCAATTGAGCCTACAGCTTACACTCAGCTGCTCAACATTTAATAAGGTAAGCGGGGTCACAGAACTGGTACACGAGGGGAGGGGGGAGCTAGGAATGTGTGTGTGTGTGTGTGTATGTACGGGTAACTGTTGCAGTTGGTGGCACAATGCCACACCAAAACACCACATTATCATTTCCAAAGAGGGGCAAACACAAGGGGCCTCTTTTGTGGCTAACCAACAAAATTGACCACTAACTGATTTTCAAATTTGCGCCCATGAACAAAGAGTAAAAGGGGTAGTGAGGAGGGGTGGTGGGAGTGGGGGTGATTTGTCGATGTGACCGCACCTACGCAGCTCGTTACAGCTGAATGAGAGGTTTGGGCTTTGGAATTGGTTATTGGGCATTGGGCTTGGGCTTGGGCTTGGGTTTGGGTCTGGGTCTGAGGTTATTGCTGCGTTTTCGAATTGGAATCGAGTCTGCGCTTTTTGGTAACTCAACTTCCGGCACAAATGCAGCAACTGCAACAGCAGCAACAGTAACAGCAGCAACAAAAGCAATTTAATCGAGCATGACTTTTGGTTCAACTTGTAGAGCAACGCCTACGCAGCACAGTGTGGCAGGGGAAGGTGGATGGTGGATGGTGGATTGCCGGATGTAGGGAATTTTAATTTGTCGCGTCGTTTAAACGCGAGCGGCGCTGCTGGCGACAGGCTACAGCCATAGTTCAATGCACATGACTAAGGTTTTGAAAGTAGGATTGGGGTGTGGGTGGAGGAGAACGGTGGGAGGCGGAGTGCGGGGGGGGGGGGGGGTGGTGGTGGTGTGTAGCTTGTTTGTTAACCCTTTAACACCGTCTCAACGGCATCGCATTCATTGAAGCGTTGCATTTGCGTTTGGGCAACCCACACACGCCATACATACCACACACACACACACACAGCGCTACTAAACACACACCACACGATGCCAACGCCACGCCCTCAATGCGCCTACTCCGCCCCCCTCCCCCACCAGCGACTCACTGTGGGCGCACCTAAACGCTGCTGCTTGCGTTTTGGATTTTTTTTGGCAGCGCTGGTTTTAAATCGTTGGGTGGTTTTTATTAGGCCTCTTGTCGCTTTATATCTTTCCCTCCCCCTCTCCATCTCCATCTCTCTCTCTCTCTCTCTCTCTCTCTACCTCTCTCTCTCGTTCTCTCGCTCTTTCTGTGTCTGTCTGTCTGTGGCACATTATTTATGGTCGCGCATTTGCATTTTGATGGTTAGACTGTGACCCCGCTCCCACATCACCCCTTGCTGGCAGCCTTAACCCTTTTGTGCGTCACACACAAATCCACACATACACACACACGCACACCTGTGTGTGTGTGTGTGTTTTTATGACCATTGTAACCGAAAAATTGAAAACAAATTTCACGTATTGCTGTTAACTGTTTGGGGGAGACAGAAGCAGGGACAATGGGAGGTGCCCTTAAATGGTGGGGGTATGGGTGAGGGATGGTGGTTGGTGGGAAGGGAGGGGGATACAGCCTTTTTCAGTTGTGCATGAGAAGATAATCGTAAAAAGGGAAATTGCGCTTATAAAATGATCAAAAGCGCGCACAACACGACAGCTCAGCGTTGTATACAAAATGAATGTGTGTGTGTGTGTGTGTGTTTATGTGTGTGTGTGTTTGTGTGTGATTTTTGCTGCTGTTGTTGTTGTTGTTGTTGTTAAGGGTGTTGTTATTATTGTTTAGGTTGATTAGGCCGCTAGGTGCTGACAGATGCAGCTTTTTGACTTTTCAAAGTTTCTTTGCGTTGCGGATTTTATAGCGTCGCATAAAGTTGCTGTTGTTTTTATGGTTGTTGCTATTTCTTCTCCTTTTGTCATAAAAATTTAAAAAAGATAAAAAAAAAAATGAAAGCCCCTGGCACCCTGTAGATTTTGAGTGCACCTGTTCTTTGGGAGCTGTTTCGACTCATTAGCATAACCCGTAACCCGTAAAACCATTAAATCGATTCCGAATGCAGTAGTCTTGCATAAAATGTATAATATTCGGCCAAGTTTACATCAGATCGATAGACAAAGAGAGTGAAAAATATAGATCTGCTGGTAAAGCAGCCCGATGCTAAAAGAAAATGTTGCGACAAATTATATCTTATATATGTACTAATCTTGAGTCACTTGTATCTGATGAATGAACAGAGTTCCCATATTATTTAGAAATATATTCAAATTAATATTTGTATGTACAATTGTTTAATTTATTATTATTTCAAAGGGTTCCCAAAACTGGAATATTGAGTCTTATTGAATATAATAATATTTATTAATATATTTAATTTCAACTATTAACAATACTGAATGGATACCAAAGCCTTGAATAACTTGAGTTAAGAATTCAGTTTTTAGAGCTAACATATTGTAAATATGCCTTGGGAATATTTATGTGATTTTCGAGATTTGGCTTCGAACCGAACTATTTATAGGAAATAACCAAAAAAAAATATGCATACGGCAATTGCGGCAAACTATTTGCAGGCATTCATCAGATAGTAAAAGACATCAAAAAATCTGGCATACTCATGCAATGAGTATACAATGATAATTTTCTAGTGGCTGTCATAATTTTGGCTCTTTGTTGTTCACAAATCAAATCAAAAATGCGAACGGGTTATGAATGATCTGAATGGCTGAGTGGGCGGGTGTTTGCTTGGTTGGGTGTTAAGGGCAACTTCGTCGTTGACAAGTTGAGCATTTGAATTGCTGTCGTGCGGCCGCTTAAGTCACATGTCAATAACAGCAACAACAACAACAGAAGTTGCAACGGCAGCAACAGCAGTTTATGCGGCCTAGCAAAATGTCTGTGGCTGCAACCCTTCTAAAATCTAAACAGGGCTTAGATTCGGGGATGAGGCTCGAACGGGAACGCACAGTGCACGCAAGGAGTCAACTTCCTGTGCGTATCCACAGAATGCGCTAATAAAATATGCATAACAAACTTGAGCCAACCAACTCCAAAGCACCAACAACCAAACTACACCACAGCACACACACCCCCAATTCGCAGAGCCCCTGCCTATCAGGCAGCCCTTGTGCTGGGGCTGTCGCACGCAATGCGCTACGCACCATTGTGAAAAGGGTTAAAAATCGAAAGTATGAAAACAATTTTCTCAATATACTGCTATGTGGTTGTTGTTGTTGCTGTTGTTGCTATTAAATTGTTGGTCGTTGTCGCTGTCGCTGTGACTGTGACTTCTCTAACCCGTAAAACTATTATTATGATCATTATAGTTCCGACTGCCAACTCCTGTGACTCGATGACACCGCAACTGTGGCACCGCCCCTGAATGTGGAATGGGATGTGTTCGCCAGCCAGCCAGCCCATCCCTTGGGAGCAAAAGAACTTTCAGCACGCACTTTTGTGGTGCTGTCGCGCTGTCTCATAAATGTTTTGGCAATAAAACGCAAGTTATGATAATGCACATTGACAGGCTGGCAACATGTCACAGTACAATGACATGCAAAAATTTCAATTGATGACGAAAGCTGCGACAATAATGGGCGATTTGTTGTTGACTCCAGCTTGACTCAAAGGTTACGCTTACGCACATCAACTTTACGGTAACCGTAATCATGGTTTCTAAATGGAGTTACCTAACTAGTTGTTTACCCTTCGACTCGCCACGAACTCAGAAAGAGATATTATTAAGTTTTCAATCGATGACTAGTGATTGGTAAACAAGTATAGATCATGCTATAAATGCCAGATGAGAGTAAGCTGATTATAAATATTTTATTAAACGAATATTTTTTTATACAAATTCGAAACGAATTTTTGAAAATTTCAAACATTTTCGATAATTTATACCCTGAATCTAATGGTTTTGTGCAAATGTATGTAACAGCAGGAAGCAAGCACGTCCAACCCTATAAAATATGTAGTCCTGATTAGGATCAACAGCCGAGTCGATATAGCCATGACGCGGATCTTAAAGACTATAAGACCTTATGGTACTCGTACACCCCGCGCATATCGTGTTTGCTTAATTGTATCGATAACTGCATCCGTTTCTCGATAATATATTTTAATTTGCGATTTCAATAAAGGCCACCATTTTAAAAGTAGTAGTTTCTTATTGATATATAATCGATATTAACATATTTAAGTCTGCAACAAGAAAAAGGGGAATTTGGGAATAAGAATATATATTTGACAGCTGGGTTCAGGGCATACCGGAGTCGAGCTCACTGGACTACAGCATTGTTACTTGTTATATTTGTCATTTCAAAGTTGCCAAGTTTTCCTTTTACATTTGTATAATGTTTGTCCTACGTAATGGGCTGATTCTCGCTCATATAGCAATTAGTAATATTCCTCAATTATTCACACAATTTATAGACCTGCTAAGTCGTTAAGTTGATCAACTAATGTTCTTTCTGTTCTATGACTGTTTCGCGTTACATACTCTTCGCTAGTTTAGTTTCTTAAACATTTTGTGCGACTTGTTCCTGCCCCTGCTCGGTAAACAATCACATTAATCATGCTACAAATTGCTGGATTGTAGCCAGTTGAGTTGATGTGGGGGTGGGCAAGGAGGTTAGCCAAGTGTTGTCAACATCGCCATAACCCTTCATCGAGCATCGAGTAAACGCCACAGCGAGTACATTATGTGTGGCAGTTGTGGCGCTGGCGGTGACTCTGGCGGTGACTCTGTCGGTGGCGTTGGCGTTGGTGGTGACAGTGGCGACATTGGTGACGGCAGCAGCGGCCACAATTAATAATACGTAATTTATGCTACGCATTCAGCTTGCATTTGACTTTTTGGGCCAAAACACTCAAACTTATTGACAGTTTTTCATTGCCTAGCCGTGGGTCGTAGAGAGCAAACATACAACATAAATAAATAAAAGGGTTACGGGTTACGGGTTACGGGTTAACGGGCAAAGGGTTTTTTTTGTTTTTTTTTTTTATCGGTTTTTAGGGCGCTTTTATTGCTGCACTTCAGCTTGCCACTCTTTTGCGCCTTCCTATTGAAGCGTTACAATTTACAATCGAAGGCTTCGCCACTCATGTGGAACCAGCTATTTGTGCAGCTTTCGATCTAGCACTACGAGCAGACGGAGTATGCGGGTTCGTAACTTAAATTTGGGTTTTTCAATTACCCCAAAAATTAGCTCTATCGATGATGGCAATCGTCTAGGCAGTCCCTTAGCCCTTCTCTGGCTCCCACTAATTTCTCTGTTGGCTAATCCGCAGAACAGTGCACTCGTCGGCATTTGCGTTCGTGCCAAATTCGATTAGTAACAGTAACTGCTCGTCGAGTGCTTGACGTTTGGCTTAGTTGAGGGTTAGCCACTGCAACGATAATCGGCAAAGCGTTTAATCCAAATTAACTTGTACCCAAACTGGGCGGACATCGAGCCAATTCCTTTTTGAAGATTACAAACTATGGCATTATTAAATTAAATGTTACGCCTACCATATTCGATATGACAACACTTGTGTTCATTTAAAAGGGGCTTTCTGCATGTTCATTATTTAAAGTCACATCGAAATCCCCTAAACCTAATTTGGGTTAAAGGATTTTCAATTTGTTAATTGCTGACCTTACCAATTTTTTCAGAAAATTCTTACGGCTAATCTGGAAAAGTTTTAACTTAGAGATTTTGCAAAAAGATACATCAAAAGACTCTGCTTTTATTTTAAACTAATTTAAACTTCTTTGGTGACCTTTAGTAAATAACAGTAACACAACTAACAAATATGGACTGTAAGATCTTCGATTAAACTGCGGAAATAGCCTTCCTGGAGTTTTCTGATAATGTTTAAATAAAGCTTCCTTTTCGGTCGAGCGATTTACTGTGCCATTCTGTTACTTGTCATTTATGCATAGGGATAAGATTTGGTCTTTGCAATTTACAAAGAACAATTCCATTATTATTCACAACATTTTAAAAATGCAGACTTCGCTTATTGACTATTATACCTGTATATATGTATATAAAATTTTGGCTAATAACTCTTCTTGTTGTTTGACTCGATGAATGGCAATAGTAAATAATTGTATGAAAACTTCCCAATAACATTGGTGTTGGTATGTACTAAATAAGAGTCTGCATGCATATTTGGCTGTATGCTGTACATTTAACTGTAAATGTATCTGTATCTGTATCTGTACTGGCCATTGTGGCTAGACTATGGTTAGGTAGGGTGGGACTTAATTATGACAGTGCATATTTGCACGCTTTATTAGCGTATTTTGTATATATGTATATGTCCGTATATTTGCAGTGAAGCAAACGTTTCCTCAGGTGTATTGAAACAGGTCTTATTGCTCATTTGTGCAAACATATTATTTCCTTGTTATTTGCCGTTGTTGATATTGGTATTTTTGTTGCATTTTTGTGCAACACAATAGGAGTCGTCCTCTGTCCTGTTTGCTCGACAAGTGCGTCCCATTTGACGGCATCTGACTGGGCAAATAAGCGTATAGGCAAATAGGCGATTGGCAATAATTATAATAGTAAAACACTGATATCTTGTTGCATGTATTTTGTTGTTTTTTGTATTTTTGTTGTTTTTATTTTTTACTCGTTTTTTTTTAGTAATAATTTTTATTTAATTTCCTTTGTTTTGTTGTTGTTTAATTAATTTTAATATAATTGCAGTGACATGAGGTGTTGTTGCTTCATCGTATTTTTATATTTATATATATATGTATATATATATATATATATATAGGTGTATATAATGCCGGCTCTTGTATTTGTTTTTTCATTTGTTGTGTTTTTGTTTGAATTTATTAAAAATTTAATTAACTATAATTAATATTGCTTTTGCGTATAATTCAATCAAAATAGAGCTAAACAAACACAAAATAAATCAAACATATATATATATATATATATATGTAGATATATATATATGTATATATCGGTATAAAAGGAAAACAAACTGCGCTACAACTGTGCTGATTTTTAGTATTAATATTAAATTTTCTTTTTATTTCTTTTATTCTGTTGTGTGTGTATATGTGTGGGTTGTGTGTATGTGTATGTGTATGTGTATGTGTATGTGTGTGTGTAAATGTATGTGCTTGTTGGTTTTAAGGGGAAAGGGGTGTTTCAAACTTAAAGCAGTTGCTGTTGCTGCGTCTTTGTCGCTCTAAACTTATGCGAGGAACATGCGTTGAATGCCTTTCAATAATTCACTTATATAAAAAAAAATATTATTTTTATATGTACTACTATATATATATATATATGTATGTATATATATATGGTTTATTTATGATAAAATCCAAACACACACAATAATACTAAGTAGCTATAACGAGTCTGTTCTAAAGAATTATAAATATACAAAAAAAAGTGTCCTGTTCTTTGGTTTTAGAACTTAAATATTAGCAAAAAAAAAAGATTAAAAAAATAAAATAAAATGAAGTAGTTAAGAACTCGTATTATAGGATGCGATTTCTTGAAACTGTTCTATATGCTGCACTATAACTGCACTACATGTGTGTATGTGTGTGTGTGTGTGTGTGAGTGAGTGTTGCTGCTACTAAGTGTCTAAAGGAAAAAGCACTTGAGTGCTTGAGAGCCATATCAGAGCAGGAATCGGCAAGGTTTTCCAACAGTTGCAGTACCTGCTTCCTAGGCCTCATCTGCATTGAACGCTATGGGGGCGGCTGGGGTAATCGGGGCGTGGTGTGTTCAAAATTATTATAAATTATGCATTGTATGAATGTTACGGTACACGGTACTTAAGAACTACATAAATTAGTTTAATTATAGGTAATTCTTTCGCTTCTTACGCATTTTTTTATATTATTGTTTTATTAATTTTTTTTTTGTATTTTTTCGTTTCTTATTTAAATTTTACGATTACTAAAAAAAATTCATCCTATGACTAAGAAAAAAAATGTACGCTCTTCGCTTGCTTATTTATTTTTTAATTTTTTTGTTCTCATTTGCTGCTTTTTATTAAAGGTTACATTGTAATTAAATTTACACATATGCATATGTTTATATATCTGTATATATAAATATACACATATATACATATATTTATATATATATATGTATATGTGTATGTATATATCTATATTTAGATAGATACATATGTGTGTGTATATATATAAGTATGTACGTATATATATATATGATATATATATATAATTATATGATATATATTTATATATATATAAACATATATTTATATGTATATTTATATATTTATATATATACACATATATTTATATATATATATATGTATATATATGTATATATATAGGCGCCATCTTTGATGTTGCTAATTTGTTTCAATCGTACAATATCAATATATATATAGATATATGTATATATTTAAATTTGTGTGCCCCTGGGCGTTTTTATTTTATTTTCTCAAACTCTGCTCTCTCAAAATGTGCTCTCTCTCTCTCTCTCTCTCTCGCTCTCTCTCTCCCGCTATACATTATCTATATAGAAAAATGTGTATATTGTGTGTTGTTTGTTCGTTACATACATATATTATATTTATATATAAGGTTGTTATGCTTAATTGCTAAAAGGGAGGTGTTTTTTTTTAAAGGATAATGCAAATAGCTTGAACTAATTGCAAGAGCACTGGGCAACGTTTAAGGAAACGAAAACAACTCTATTTTTCCCACTATAAATATACTTTTTTGTCCACTCTCTTTCTATCTCTGACGATCTCTCTCTCTCTCTCTCTCTTTTTCATTCACTCGCTCTGTTTCTTTCTTTAAACTAGGTTTTAAAAGCTGGCGGGTCCTGCGCATCACAAAAAAAATTACAGGCTAGGCGTTGCTTAAATATATCAATACCACCTAAAAAAAAAAAAAAAAAAAAAAACAAATTGTTGAATTACAACTATACGCAAAGCGACCCGCAACATCTCTAGGCTCTATGGGTATTAAGTGTGTGTGAGTGTGTGTAGGGTGTGTGGGTGTCTACTACATGCTATATGCTACAATGCCGATATAGATCGCTGGCGCTATTTACAGTGGGAGCGAACGCAGTGTTGGCTAACTGCCGCCACTGACTAGAGCCAAAGCCAGGGCCGGAGCGCGGGCCATTGTTGGGCCCCACCAGCAGCTAGTGGGTGCCGCACGCTAAAGCTGCTGCAGCTGCACCGTTTGCGGTCAGACATCAACATCTAAATCGATGATCGAGCTGCGATCCTGCTCATCATCATCATCATCGTCATCGAGGCCGCCCTCCTCGCAATCGGAGCGGCCGTCCTGTAATTGTCACTGATCCGTAACGCCCGCCGCCGCCGCATGATGCGCATGTGTATGCCCGTGCTGATGTCCATGCAGATGCGGATGCTGATGCGAATGCGTATGATGCACCTGCGTATGATGCAGCTGTGCCGATTCCTCCGATATCAATGAGGCAGCCGCTGCCGCCGCTGCTGCTGCAGCTGCCGCCGCTGCTGCAGCGCTGCCATTATGCTGCACCTCGAGACCGTTGACCATCTTCTCCATGCTCTTCAGCTCCGATGGCGAATGCTGCGGCTGTCGCTTAAGCAACGATGGCGGCGTTGTAGGTGACATTGATATGGGTCGCGTCGGCGGCGAATGCGAGGAGGCTCGTGGTCGCGGGCTCGAGCTCAAACTACGCGGCCCATTGTCCAGGGCCAAACCACCGCCGCCGCTGGTGTGCAGCAGATTGGGCGGAGCGGCTGCATCGGCGCTGCCATTGCCGCCGCTGCGATTCGCATTGGAGCCGGGCGTGACTGCATCGAAGGCGCTGCCCAGGCTGCCCGGCAAACTGTACGGCGAGAACCGATGGCTCTTCAGGCCCTGCAGGGGTGATACGGGCGTGTGGCCAGCGGCCGCATAAGCGTGCCCAAACAACGCCGGATGCTGAGCGGCCAGAGCTAACTGCGCATTGAAAAGCAGACCAGGATTGAGACCGGCGGGATTCATGGCAGCGGCCGCTGCCGGATTGTGCAGCAGTCCCAGATGCGGCGGCGGATAGAGTCCGTGCGGATAGAGGTAAGGCAACAGATGCGGCGATGGGTGTATCGGTGGTCCCACTGAGATATTGGGCGACGGATAGCTGCCGGCTGAGCTGAGACCTGCTGCTGCCGCTGCAGCGCCTGCACCACCGCCAACACCCTCCTTAGGGCTGCCCGTTGAGGTGGGACGAAAGGCACCGCCGGTGCTGCCGCCGACGCTCTCCGAGCAACTTGAATCGCTGCCATCCCGCTCCATATCGTCCGCCTGCAGACGGCGACGCAGTGCTTCTTCCGCATTAACCGCTGCCGCATGCTCACCGGCGCTAGCGCCAGCCAAATGATTAAACCAGGCAGCCAGTGCTGCTAATGCAACGAGTGGCATGTAAAAAGCGACGAGTAACGATCAACAGGTTATATGTAACGAGTAGAAAAGAGCGAGAAATTTGTAGCAGTTAGACATGTTGTTTAAAGCATTGGATCAGCTCAGCTGAAAGATAGACTGCTATTGCTGGTTCTATGTTCGTTCGACAACTCACCCGAGTGCTGGTGCGCATGCATCTGCTGCAGCGAGTGGCTCAACGGCAACAGCGGACTCTGTGGTGGCCCCACCACATCCAACAGTTTATCCTCATCGTCCTGCTGATTATCCAGTAGCGCCGCCGCATGTGCCGGATGCAAATGTGGCGGTCGTCCTGCATGGCCCAAATGCAGTGGCGCCCGTGAGCTGCTCACATGTGTGGGATTTAATTTGTCCGAGTCGGACCCTCTATTCGACATGAGCGCCTGCCTGTAACAACAGTTGGACGAGAACACAAAACAAATTAGAACATCCAATTGTCAAATCGAAAATACTTCTATACCTAAGCTGAGCCTAAGCGTTAAATGAGTAAAAAGTGTTATAGCAAATTATATTAATATCCACATATAAATATCCATATACATATATAAACTGTTGAAATATTAACTGTATCCTTTTTGTGCAGTCATGATATTTAGACTGACTGGTCTGAGTCTATGCATTTGTAAAATTTGTTATGTTGTTTCTCAAAGAGCAAATGCTTGTCGAATTTGGTTTAATTCTGGACTCACATATTCACAGAAATTAAAGAAATAAATAACAACAAAGTGTTTATTTTTTTTGCTACTTACTAAATCCAATAGGTTTAAGTAAATGCAAGATTTGCCCATAGTTTTAAGCAGCCAAATATCGATAAATTGACAGAGCTTTGCAGCTAACCGAAAAGAAAATAATTTTGCCTTAATGCCCCTATCCTTTTTTCGGCAACATTCAAATATTCGAAAATTGAATGAGTTGAAAATCCAATCAAAATGTTGTAATATTTTGCGGTTTAGCGCTGTTGTTCTTTGGCTTTTTGGATATACGAGGCACTGGCATAATATTTTTGCTTGCTGGAATATCTGTTAAATGATAAAACGCCGCTGCCGGCAAATGAAATGTAATGTAGTTGGTTGAGGATTTGGAGTGTGTGCTAGGAGCAGAGGGGGAGGGGCTGAATAACCGGAACCTTAATTGAAATGTAACAATGGCAGGCGGAAACAGCCGGCAGTTTGTGTCTGGGCCGACAATGAAATTGAAAAATAATTCAAAACACGTTAGTGTAATTTAGTGTCTGCACTGTCCGTAATGCCCCGTAAACCCCCTCACACACACACATACACAAAAGCTCACATACACACACACACACACACATACACACACACTGCCGGGGCCAGCTTGTCCGGGTTGATGGTTAAGCTACGTCTATGCATTCTGTACGTTTGCTTTTTGTTGTTCACACATCAAAGCAACATTGCCAGCGTCAGTCCGTGTTCGCAAATTGGGCAATTTACTAACACACACTGCCAGGCACACACAAACACACACACACACATACACATACACACGTATGCATGTGTGTATCATTATCACAGCAACCACAGGCCGGAACCACCCATAGACAGGAGCTAGCAATTTCGCCACAGGCGTCTTCTTTTACACTTAACTGTTTTTCCACGTATTTCACATCACCTGTGTGTATGTGTGTGTGTGTGTGTGTGTTTTTGTGTGTATGTATATGTATACCTAATTTAATAGCAAATCAATTTGTGTTAATCCAGGCAGCGTTCCGAGCCCACCCACTTGACAGCAAACGGCAACAACTGCTGATGGGAAACAAGGCAGCGCCCAAATTGGGGCGCAGAAAATACATTGCTGTTGCTGCCTAAAAATTGCACACTGCCCAAATAATACTAGACCCGCTACAGGGCTTAGGCTGTAGACACCAAAAATATATATATATAGTGTATATCAAAAATGTTTAAGTGCACCTTTCCAAAGTCTAAACATATCGCTAAACCGCTCCTGTACATTACATGTTACTTAACAATAAATTTCAACACTCGCACGAAAAGGAACTAAGACGTTTATCTTGGCTTTTGTGATGTTGCCACCGCTAACACGCCCCCTTTTTGCAGTTGCAGTTGCCCAAGGGTAAAGGCGCCCAAAAGTTGTTTGAAATTGCGCGTTTTGTCTGCTTGCGTTGCCCTGTAATTTTTGAATTATATCTAAATTTGCGGCTTAATGCAGCCCACACACACATATGCACACACATATGCACACCCACAAGCCCACTCGGGTAACGCCCAGCACAACATTGGCAAATTAGCAGCCACAGTAAAGTAACTCAGTGAGAGAGAGCGAGAGAGAGAGCGAGAGAGCGAGAGAGAGAGAGAGAGAGAGCATTGCTATAAAAAGAGTGCGTCAATTGTCAACTGACGCCTGCGGCTATTTGTCTGTAGCAGCAGGAAGGAATGAGGATGGGGAGGCCTTGGGGAGATGCAGACTGGCTAGCAAATAAATATGAAAAGGAATTTCAATTGCTGGCAGCTTATCCGTTTGGTTTGCTGCTTCTACTGTTAAAACGTTTTTCACTTTAGATTTCCGTTTGCGCCCGCTGGCAATGCCAAAGCAATTGCAAAGAATTGCCCGACGAGTGGGGAGGCGAGGAAGCGAGATGAATATCATTCCGGCGGAAGTTGCACGGAAGGGGTAGCGGACTGTGGCATAGTTGCCACCAATTAGCGGCGCTTGCTGTGATGCGACACCCAAGTCGCAGGACGACGACGAACGATATAAATGTCGTCAGGGTGTTGTTATTGTTGTTGCTTGTTGTTGTTTTGTTGTTTGTCGTTGCTGATGTTGCTGTTGCTAATGAAGCGCGTGTTGTACAAAAAAAGGGTTAACCACAAAAAGTTCACTGCCGCATTGAGAGCTGCTTAAAATGTTTTTTGTTTGCTGTCAATTGATAAGCCCCGGAAACGGTAAAGAACTTATTTGTCCTAAGTCCCACTAATTGCCCAGGTGATTATGAGCCGGTACACTCGACATTATCGGCTAACTGAAAGTCTATTCACAAGTCTAAGCTCTTTAGTGGTTACAGTCCACACACCCACACAAAAAACAACACCCCCAACCCCAAATAAGCTTCAAATCAAAACACTAGCCTACTCTCGAGCGCAGGCATTTAATTAATAATTGGCATTAACTTTGGACAGACAACCTTAAGTCAAGCCAAGAAAGCCAAAAGTCTGACACATACTTGTCACAGCAATGACCAGCCAGTTGCTTGGCTATTAGGGGGATGCGGTGTGGCTGGCTGGTAAATGCAGCCAAGACACGCTTTTTGCAGACAGCCAAATGGACAGGCAGAAACCAGTAAAACAAGTAAGTGCCACAGCAGAGTATGTACGACTCGAAGTTATCCTGTGGCCATCTTCGTATAGACGTACAATACAGTGATGCTAACTTTTGTTAGCAATACAGATGGCAATTAAATATTCGCTAATTCGATTTGAAACATCCGATTGATTTCATAAAATGTTCTAAAATTACATTTTAAAAATGCAGTTACAAAAAAATGTAGAAATAAAAAGCATACAAGGAACTACTATACGAGCTAGCTATTCTAAGATATGCAGATTGATGTCTGGTATATTCTGCCTGATTAAAAGCCTTCATAGTCAGTTGAAATTTGTAAAGGATATCAAAGAAAATCATTACCACAACGAAACAAACAGTTTCGGCTAGGATTGATTAGCGGGAACCAAGTAGGGAACTTGGCGGCTAATGCCAATCAAGGCGATGTAATCAGTTTTATAACAATCAGCAACTAAAACAGGATGGGCAGCCAAGTAAATTGTTTGTGTCAATGCAGCATTGCAAACAGAAGACTGATGAAGTCGTTTCTGTTCCACGTTCCTTTCCGCCCCAGCTCATCATCGTCATGTCATTGTCAGTTACACACACACACACACACACACACACTACACATAGTGAAAATTGATTTGTAACGTTTAACAAAATGTTAAGCTAACTATCAAATGTCATTCATCATTATGCTAAGTCACAGATTGCAAACAGGGACGGGCCGCTGCTGTTGCTGCTAATGCTGCTGCTGTGCGGAAACCGAACTACTCCAAGCTCCCTGACTGCCCTGTGTGTCCTGTGTCTGTGTGTGTGTTGTGTGTGTGTTGACTTTTTGGTTATCCCTCAAAAACAATTGCGAAAAGTCAAAAGCATTTGATCAGCGCCCACGCTGCAGACACCGCAGGCGCTCAGTTTTGCCCAACAGGAAATTGAAATCAATCCATCAATATGGATTACAAGCACACTGCTTCAATGGGGGCGGGAACTGGGGAGTGGGGCCTGCTCAATGACCAGACCAAGGTGCCAGTCATCATCATCATCATCATCAGGAGCTCATCATTTTGTGTTGAGTTTGCGGCCACTGGATCTCGAGCCAGAGTTCATGATTGCAGTCCCCTCGACCTGCTGTGCTGTGCTGGACTCATTGGCGCTTTGTATGACTTGCAATTTGACAAGCAGCAGGCTAATTAGTTCCGCACAGATTTGACAAAAATTAATGTCTGTGCTTAACAAGCTACGTATACAGAAACAAGCCAGACAAATGAAGCACAGATAGAACTAAAGATACTACAGATACAGTTACAGATACAGATACAGATACAGAAACAGATACAGTCATAGTTACAAGTTAGACAAACAAGTGTAGCCAAAATGCCACTCGATTACTAAAGTGAAGTGCAGCCCAAAGTGCTGATTGAGTTTGCTGTACTAAGCTACTACAGGGGAAGGAAGATATATATGGAAAGAGACTGATGTCTATTGTGTTGAATGTATTTTCGTCCAGACAGCAGACCGTGGAGCTTCATGCAGATGCATTGTAAGCGCTTTTGCAAGCAAATCAATGCCATGAGATTTGTGCAGAGGCTAAATCACAAGGATGCAGACACAGTCGGGATTAAAACACCTGTCGGGTTTTTAATTAGATAACGGCAAAGTAGCTTCTAATAAGCCTGGAATTGTTATTCTTAATCCCTTTGAGCAAATACTTTGAGAAAATCATTGAATGATTTGCAATATTAAATATTAAAATAATGAATGGATGTAATAATTATCTTAGCCATTGTTGATATTGTTGAATTGCAATAGGCAAATAGGTGAACAACATTTTACGAGGAACACTAACCTAATAGGTAACATCTGGCAGTATCGTCATATCTTCTTTAGCGAAACTGAAGGCTAACCAACTTCGACTCAAAGTTAACGAAAACCCCACCTGTTCTCAGTGTTGGGTAGTTGCTTAACTCTAGTGATACTCACTTCTTTTCCGTTTACCAGCACCAGTATCACGAAAGCCCTTCGCAAAGGGATTGTTGTCAATTTTCAGCTGAGTTATCTGCAATTACATGTAAATATGTAGAATCAATATTAGTATGATACAAAATGCATGATCAGTCTTTATGTATGTATAGCTTACCTTCTCATTTTGATATGCAGTCACGGCTATAAACTCCGTCTCCTTGAAAACGTACGTGCGAAACGTTGAATATGGTAGCTTCAAGATATCGTTGGCTCGCACCAAATGAAAGCGCGGCTGATATTTATGCATTGAGTTCAGTATTGTCTATAGGAATACAAACAGAAAGAGAAAGGTATAAGGTGTGGAAGAGAGAAAAAGGCAGAGAGAATGGGATTAGTTAGCTTGACATGCAAAATGCAATGGGGCAAAAAAAAAACACACACAAAAAAAAATTGCACAAAGTATTCCGTCTGTCGGCAGTAACTTGACAAAACTTGACAGGCCCAAACAGAGACACACACACACATAACATACACACACAAACACACACATATGTCTGGAGTTAAAGTATAGCTACCAAGATATTGCAAATGGCTGTGTGGATTTTGCAAGTTGGCGACATTCCTGTAGGCGACCACCCACCAAAGTGCACGAGCCGACCAAGAGACCGGGCCCAAGCACAGTGGCAGAGAGACAGAGAGAGAGAGAGAGAGAGCGAGAGATAGAGAGAGAGAGGGAGAGAGGGAGGAGAGCGTCGGAGTTTAAGTCATAAAATATGAATTTGTCTGCAGCAAACGCGAATGCGAACTCAGGACCCCCCAAGCAACAACATTCGCGACTGTTGCAAAAGGAACACCTTTTAATTACCATAACTCGTCGAATCGACTTCGATTAAACGACAACCGAACCCCCGACAACAGAACTGAGCACAAATCAACAGAATCAAACCGAAGTGAACTCAACTCGAAGAGCATTTAAAGCAGTGCGGCAGACAAGAAGCCGGAGTCTATGCCGAAGCACTAGATCGGACCAGCTCCAGTCGAAGGCTTTACCTTGTTTTCGGCTCTTGTTGCTGCTGCTGTTGCTGCTGCTGCTGCGTGTGGACCCCACAAGCTGCTGCTGATTTTGTTGTTGCTGCTGCTGCTGCTGCTGCTGCTGCTGCTACTACGACGGACTTCGCCATTTTGTTCATGTAATTTTGAAAACATGCACGCGACTTTTGCCTTTAGGCTCTAGCTGTTAGTCTGTGGCTGTGGCTTTAGCTGCCTTGGCTGCTGTTGATGGCGACGACAACAACACCACGGACTGAGAACAGTAAAAACTGGCTGGCTGGCTGGCTGGCTGGCTGGATGGCTTGTATCTAGTGAGCGTATATATCTTGTATCTGCGCTTGATTTGTACGCCCTTTGTATGAGACCACCAATGGCGTTTGTGGTGTCAGCCACAAAGGTGTGACTAATAAGACTGTTGTTGCTGTAGTCGTTGTTGTTGCTCATATTCTCAGCAATATATTTGTATAACTTGTTTTCTTGATTTTTTTTTTTTGTGTTAATATAAAGCTACAGTAACAATAAAGTAAAATTACTTAAGCTGCTAAAATGTCAACTGGAGTAGATTCAGAATGAGTGGTGCATAAGCACAGAGAAGAAAATGTATATTTCGCAACGAGTTAAACAGAAGGCGATATCGATGACCAACCAGTGTTCATAACAGTGAGTAGACAAGCAACGAGTACAGTTGTGCTCATCAGAAAATTACTGAGCTACACTATATTAATATAGGTTGCCGACAGATGCTATCTTACAGTAATTTACAGCAGAACAAAGTCCCACATTGATATTTACATCAAAAATGATCTGTAACTGTAGTTGAGACCAATTAAAACAAAAAATAAAAAAACAACAACAACAACGAAAGATAGCCGCTTTTAGTTAGTGTGTTAAACTATCTTAGCTGCTTTCTGATATTCAATTTAATTCATTTCTAAATAACTACAATAACAAATATAGAGATATGCTCGCAATTGTAAATCGATTATCAGTCATTAAATTGATTCTCACGCTGTAAAGCAAGCGACTCATCATACTTGCGGACTTGTTGACGTCTCGCGGTAATTAATATGAATACTGTATGGGGACTAGTCTGAGTATGCAGTGATCAGCAGTTGCTTAAAAGTTGTATCTGTAGCCAGGCCAGGCTGTGGTTTTTATTGCCTACCCAAAACGCATCAAGGTTGAAAAACTGATTAATTGTCGGCGTCGCCATTTTGGACTGGACACTCGCTGCAGTTGGCTGGCAGCCAGCACTCAAAAGAACTCACACTCGCACTGAAACGCTCTTACACTCGCAATCACAATCACAATCGCCAAACGCCAAACGCATTCGGTTTTGGATTTGGATTCGGATTCGGATTCGACGGTTAGTGAATTGCTTGTGACATGGCCGATTTGGGCCAGGCTTAAAAGGCAAAGGCAAGCAGTTTATTGCCAAGCGGCTTGCTGTGCGCTCATCAATCAAATCAAGCCGAGACGCTGAGTCGCAATCGTTTCTTAGTCCATAAATCGTTTGGCGCAAAGCGCGTTATTCGTCGTCGTCTACTTAAAACGTCGTTTGCTAATTTGCTTTAAATTTATTGACACATAAATTCATTTGGCAACAGCAGTAACAACAACAACAACAACAATAACAACAATAACAACAACAACAACAACGGCATCTGCATTACTGGTTGTGCGTTTTGCATGTGTCTAGAATTTATTGATAAAACAATTTGCATTATTACGTTCAATTTTATTCAATTTTTTTTTTATTTTTTTTTTTATTTCCCTCTTTGTAAGTTGTGCCTCGCAACGAGTTTCGCATTTTTTCATGCAACTAAACTGTTGTTGAGGTGCGTTCAGTGGAGCTGGACGGGGGACGCGCAAAATGTATTGCAAAAGGCGCAAAATTGTCATTTAAAATGTCATTCGTCGACGAGCTGCCAAGCTTGAATTGCGATTTAAATGAAAATAACCGTGAAGATACCCATAAAAAAAAATAAATAAATAAATAATATGTGCATGCAACACAGCAATGTGCTTGTTGTTGTTGTTGTTGCTGTTGCTGTTATTGCTGCTGCTGCATTTCAGTTTTCCAAATGGGCATAAACAAGGCTAATTAGACATGAAGTGCGATTACACAGACGCCACGCAGTCGTCGTCGTCGTCGTCGTCGTCGTCGTCGTCATCGTCGTCGTCGTCGTAGTCATCATAAAACAAGCAACAAATCAGCTGAGGCAGCCACCGCAGCAATAGTTGCTCTTGCTTTTTATTATTGTTGCTTTAGCTAGCAAGACAAAAGACAGAAGGCTACAGTTGTTGGTGCTGCTACTAAGATTGTTGCTGTTTTGATTTTATTCACTGATTGAATTGATTGGCAAGCAGCTTTAATGCAATTATACGTCAAATATTGTATAGATTTCTAAGATTTTTTGTATATGATTGTTTCGCGTGCAACTAATTCAAAATTCAGTTGCAATTGCTATTGCTGTGACTATTGCTATTGCATTGCGGCACGTTTATAGGCGGTTGCAAGTCGCCTGGCACCTTGTCCACTTGTCCAACTCCAATTCAATCCATGGGCCACTTAATCACTCTATATATCGCCCGGATGACAAACTGATTGAGCCGCCGGTAGCTACAACCAAAAAAGGCAGCAGCAATTTTGGTGCTGATGCTGCTGTTGCTACGGGACTACGTGGTGCTGCTGCCTCGGCTTTTGCTGCTGTTGCTTCGAGTTGCATCTTTCACACTAGTCATGTGTCCCGATGCTCAACAGCGCGTCTCCTCCTCCTCCTCCTCCTCCACCTCCACCTCCTCCGACTACGCCCCAGCCCCTGCCCCTATCCCTGCTGCCCAGCCACATGTCACGTTTGCTTTGGGCTTTTGCGTGTTGATTGCTGTTGTTGCTTGCTCATTGCTGTAGTTGCTGCTGTTGCGATTGCTGTCGCTGCTGCTGTTGCACACTCATTGTTGGCATATTATCACATAATTTAACTGATGATGGCACCGCAGTTGCTGTTGTTATTGGCATTGTTGTTGTTGTTGCAGTTGTTATTGGCTGGCTTGTTTGCTCACAGCGCTGTGTGATTGCTGTTGTCAACTTGTTGTTGTTCTTGTTGATGTTATTGTTGTTGCTGCTGCTGCAGCAACTACTGTCGGTTGTCCGTTGTCTGTTGTTGTCGGATGTTGGCGTGCTGCTTAATTGAATGATCACTCACACTTTGATTTGGCATGTTTTGTTCACATGCAACCACCACCAACAGCAGCAGCAGCAGCAGCAGCAGAAGCAGCAGCAATAACATGGACGATCGCTAACGGTTATCGACAGTTGCATCGACCGACTCCTCTTAACTTCTACAGCGATATCTTCACTTGATCGTGAGTGAATGCCAGCAACCGCAACTGCCTCAAATTACAGCTAGTTGCAATCTTCTGCAATTGGTATGCGCTTTTGAGTAGCTGCAATGATCTGGAGTGTAGAGCAGGCATGTAAATAGCTCGGTGCAGTAATAAAGAGTATTTATCGATAAGTCGATTCAAAATGTTTTTTTTTACGTTTGGTTATGCATAATATATCGATAATTCGAAATCCCGCGAATTCTGTATCGATCCATTTAACGTCTAAGTTCGCCTTAACTTGGATTCAAATTGTGTTTATTCATTGATGCTACAATAGGTACACGAGGTCGAAATAATAATCTTAAAGTGTCTGCAATGATTTTAGTATATCGATTTGGGATTGTTATCAATCAATGAGTGTAATTTGAACCTGTATGCAAACTTTGTTTAAGCAAATTCTTTATAAGTTTCACAATTTCACAATATAATCGAGCCCACTCGTTTTGGCCAAGTTCTAAGACACCGCTGCGTTAGCAGCTAATCTTTGGCTTGCTCTCACACTCCCCAGCTTTCCAGTTACTGCTGGCTGCTCAATTAGGCAACACAGGCAAACAGGCAGGCAGCTACCAAAACCATTTTCGGCTACCTGTTGACCAATTATGGACATAATTGAAGGCGCCGACAACGACAATGATGATGATGATGATGATGATGACGATGATGATGATGATGATGATGATGGTGATTATGATGACAATGACGATGTCGTCTGCTGGCTGCTGCAGTAGAATATGGAGGCTCAATTCATATTGAGCATTGGGTTTTATAAAGCTGTCGCTAGATTGTCTTAAGCTGCTTTCTGAAAGCTAAATCGATATGCATATTGAGCGATCTATACCATAAATATCAACACGAACCGCGGCTCGAAACATGTCTTAATTAAGCCACCAGCTCAAGAAAGACGCAGGGGCGGAGGCAGTCAGCGAGAGAGGAACATAAAAAGAGAGAGAAAGAGGCCCACCATGCAGCGGCTTTCATATTAATCTGTAAATTATGCATAATTTTATGGGTGAAGCAAACAGAAAGACAAAAGATACGAAATACGAGCAATATCATAGACTGTTGGGCCGGTTCGACAGACACCACCCAAGCGTTGACTCACATACCCTGTAAAACTGAAATAAGGTATGATTATATGAGCGTAATAAAATGTTCTCAAATCCATTAAGCATATGCAGATTAACTTCTATGGTATGGATTGAGTGGATTTTTGAGCGGTAAGCTTAAATGTAATTTTTATTTCATTGTGTTCGATCGAAAATTAAAAAAGAAAAATATTCAACAATATTGAATAACAGGGCATTCGCAAGTCGGGAGAGCGCAGTAGTGCAATTTCGTGGAACATTCTGTAACTCGTTTGCTGCTAGCCAACTTCATTGATCTCTGTCTTTAACCCGCTCTTTTGTTTCTCCCTCCTTCTCCTTATTTCGCTGTCCTTGTTGTTTTGGACCATGTCAAAACTCTCACGCTGCCGCAGTAGCTGGCCATCCAACGAGTTTATGGACATTTCATTTAAATAACGTCAAAATTTATTTACAATTTATAAAAATTCTTAAGCTGCTGCTATCTTTTGGTGGTCGTCGTTGAACGGAAAATGTTAATTAAATGGATTTACATTTTAATGACAACACGAATCGAAACAACAGCAGCAGAGGCAGCAGCAGCCCTGGCAACAGATTGAGATACAGCAACCAAAGAGAGTTCTTGTTGTTGTTGATACACACACAAAAGATCTGCACCTCACCACCGGCACGCCCCTGATCCAAAGTTCAGGTACGTGAGCAACTCTACTTCGGTATCCAGCTGTCTCGACTGTGTCCAGTGTCCGTCCGTCTGTTTTTTTTTTTTATCCTGCCCTGTCCATTTTGGTGGCGTCTGTGCGGCGGTCAACGGCGGCAGCCAATTGCAAATTTGCTAAGCAAAATGGGCGGCGTTTTGGCCAACACACACACACACACACACAATGCCAGGTCAGAATTCCGAAAGGGGGAGGCGGTGCGGAGGGTGTTAAGCTTTCAACAAAGTCACAGCTAATGATGCCTGGCCAACTGAGCCTGGGCGCCGTTGCTGGCTGCTGCGACTGCGCAGTGTTTTGTTGTATGCAAATCGTAAGCGTAAGCGTACTCCAGCTTCCCCACACACTCTCCATCCTCTCCTCAACCTAGTTGCCACAACCATTGGAGTCACAGTCGATTGGGCAAAACAAACTGCTCAGCAGCACTGGGATGCAATGATTTGGACTTTGGTTTTGCATTGCGATGCGGTTCGCTGAAGCGAGCAGCCAATGAGCCGAGTAAGCAAATGCGCAGTCGATAACCGATGACGATAACGATTGTATTCAATTCAATTGTAATTATATATAACTCTCGATATCTTCTCAATAACTGATAACTGAAAGTATTTTGATTAACAATTGTTGCCGTACATATGTTATCGATAAAGTAAATTCTGGTTTATGTCTTGATAACTTATCGATTTATTGGGGAATTTAGCAATGCATTGAGCATATTGAAAGCATTTGCAATCTAAGCGAAACACTTCTTATAATTGCATAAATATCGATACATATTTATCGCTGGCATTCAGAATGGATTCTTCATAAATAATGAACGCTCTTTAGGCCAGTGCAACGGCGAGCCGCTGCTTACAAATGAGCCAAGTTAGTTATGGCCATCCTGTCATAGATAAACGAGGAGCGGCTAATGGTCGTCCTACCAGCTATCAGCTAACAGCCACTGCTTCTCCTCTGTATCGCCTCCAGCTCCTCGAACTCCCACTGCTGTTGCTATTGCTGTTGATCTTGTGCCTACTATGCCTATCAGCGAATGACAAATATTTCAAATGATTTCAACACTTTGCCGCCGTTGCCGTTGCCGTTGCCGTTGCCGTTGCAGTTGCGTGGCTGCGTTGTAGAGCGGTGTGGTGCGGAACGCTGGTATAGCAGTCAACCACGCGGATGATTTGCGTTTTATTGCAGCTAATAAATTGAATGGCGACCCACCGCTAAGTTCCGTCGCTAGCCAGCTAGTCAACTATTTCGCATTGACTATTTGCTGCGATAAGCAACGCTAGTTGTCTCATTCTTTCTCTCTCTCTCTCTCTCTCTCTCTTTCTGTCCCTCTGTGTGTGTCTCTGGCTGTTGCATGCCACATGCAACTTGGCATGGCGCATGCGTGTGTGCATTTCAATGCAACACTGATAAAGGTGTTCAGCGCTCGATGACATTAGCACCAACCAAATGCCGCATGCCGCAATCAACTGGCCCTCTGAAAAACTCAGCCCGCAGTTGTTGCTGTTGCTATTGCTGTTATTGTTGTTGTTGTTGTTGTTGTCGTTACTGCTGCTGTTGTCGTTTTGCCATATTTGTCGGTGCCTTTTGTTCTTCTTTATTAAAAAGGCGAATAATCATAATAAAGAACCAACAACGTTGCTGTTGTTGTCGTTGTCGTCCATTTAGCCACTGAGTTTTGGATGAGCAGCCGCCAACCGCCAAGCGAGTTTTGTTTTTGCTGCTACTACCACTACCACTACCACTACCACTGGGACTGGGTTTCGGTATGAGTTTGAGTTTGAGTTTAAGTTGAAGTTTAACTTTGAGTTTCAGTTTGGGTTTGCTTTTTTACTGTTCGGGGTTCAGCAGCTCGTTCGGTAGCTGCTAGACTTGGACATTAATCGATAACACTTGAGTATATTTTCATGTTTTGCAGGCGAGCCATTAAGCGATTGTCCACCAAAGTTGTTGCTGTTGCTCTTCTTGTATATATTTAGTCAAATAAACGTGTGTTTGAATGTGTTGCTGCCGTTGTTGTTGTTCTGGTGGTGGTGCTGCTGCTTTTAGCTGCTGTCAGCAATGCGCTACATTTAACTTGATCTAGTTTCACAGTTGATTAGATCAAGTGATCAACTTTTGATCAACGACACAAAAAATATTCAAAACTAGCTCGTGAACATTTTCTGTATTACTGTATGTTTTAATGGATATCGTGTAGTGCCAATGATGACTACTCTAATCGGGATAAACGCTTTACGAAGGGCTAATAGCAATACGCGCCAATTTACTGAGTCAAAATTGAAAGGCTGAGAGCCAGTGACACTAGTATTTATAAATGCATAATCTAGCTTATTAATTGGTCAATTTAAGTAATTACACAATACCTTAAAATTCGAGGAAATTTATAATTAATTTGTTTTTTTATTAAGATGTTTTTTAAATACTATTCCTATTTGGATCTCAAAGTTTTCAAATTGCCCACATAGAGTTATTATCTAGTTAGTGTTTTATAGTCGCAGCCAGACTTTCTACTTATTTTAACGACATCGTTTTTAAGTCCTCGCATGTTGATCTTGTCAACTTTCTAAAGATCTTTGAAGGCATTTTGACAGAGTATATATTTTATATTTTGTGGAATGTAGAGCATGCGAGCATTCATCAGGCCGATCCGCAAAAGTTTTGGGTGCTCCTTTTGACAATGTGACATTGGGACCCGCAGTTGCAGCCACCTCATTTCATACCTATTCCTGTTTCCGTCTGCCTGGCGGACTGTTGGACAGTTGGACTGGCTGCTTGCCTGCTTAATGAAATTCAACTTAAAGCGTTAATGATGATACCAGCGGCGGGCTCCATTCCTTGTGGCCAGTCGCTGGCGGTACCTCAGCCGCCGATTCCTCGATCCAGCGATTCTCCGATTACTGAGCTCGCAGTTGGCAGTTGGCAGTTGGCAATGTCCGAAAGCCGATGTCGGACTGTGCCTGTTTATAGTCAACACTCGGCAATTACTAAAAGACAAATTTATATGCACGCATGTATATGATGCGGGTTTTGAGGCTTTGGGCTTTGGGCTTTCGGCTTTCGGCTTTGGGATCTGTCTTGAAACCGCGAGGGGCTACTGTGCTGGGTGTTTTCTGGCACTGTTCGTCGGCGACATGGACAAGTGTTAAGCATAATGCAGACACACTTAGCAACGACTTCGGAAGAGAGAGAGAGAGAGACAGAGCAGGCAGGGCGATGGTCAGGCAGAGGGCCTTAATTGAAGTGCGACCGCGTCGCCTCATTGGCGTTAAGTGTCGATAAATTAAGCATACGCAATGTGCGCCTCAAAGACTACAACATCCAAACACACAAAAACGCTATTCAGCTGCTACTCTCTACTTGCCATCTGAATATCTGAAGTAATCTCATGATCTGTAAAGCAGCTACTGGCTGCCTTTATGAATGAGCCTACGCGATTCGTTGAGAAATGTGAAAGGCATATCTTGCAGTCGCTCGCATAAATTGCTCTTAATTTACAGCGTATAAAAATCAACACAAAACATTTTATGTTAATGAAAATAAAAGTAGAGCTTCATACTCGCCATATTAGCCAGGTGAAAGCCCCATCTTCATCATCATTATCATCAACATCGATCCCCACCCTACTCAAACAGTAGCCAAAAAAAAAAACAAAATATAAGAAAAGAAAAACTTTAAACAGGAATGGGGCCGCACAGGCTCTGATCCCTGATTCAGCAGATACCCAAGCGGATACCCTGACAATTAATGATCATCAGTAAAGCGATTAATGAGCGTCATTTATACTCGCTAGATCCAGTCCAAAACTTAGCCTGGGAACTGACTTGGGTTCTGCTGCTTAATTTGGAACGTTATTTACCTACAATTAGGATGCTTACAGTACGCAAATCCAAATTTAAAAAACTCAAATCATTCAAACTGAGTATATATATATATAGATCGAATATCGAAGCAATTTAAGCAAAGCTAAAAATGATCTGATTAAGAAGCGTTTAAATGGTCTAAGTAAAGATTCAAGCTCATTGAGCTTAATGTAAATCTATTTGGATTTCGATTGAATACATATGTATGTTAGTGGTCTTGGCCGAATTTTAAGCAGTTTCATCAAACGCTAAGCAGCTGAAGGTGACCTCTTAGTAGCTTGAAGATTTTTAAGTAGCACTCAAAAGCTTTTAAGCTTAAACTGCCTATTGTCTTAGCCACAATTGAACTGATGCATTTGGTCGCTTATCGCTGCCAAATGACTACGATCACGATCTTGGATTCGAATTGAATTGGAAATCGAGCCCGACCTGAAAATTGTGCAGTGTGTCATAAAAGTCGAGTGCGTGTTACAGCTTCCAAATGTAAAGTTTTTGATGTCGGCCGCTATCTTATCGGGGCGTAAGTAGTGCACGGCTGCTAAGCTAAACTGAGTGGCTGGCCCCGTCACACCATTAACTTTGTTTTATAACTTAATTTTTTTCTGTTTTGGTGGGATCGGGTGTCTGTATGGGTCGGAGAAATAGAGAGGCTGACAAACAAATCGACACTTGTTTAATATTTAAATTTAAATTTTGATTATAGTTTGTTGTTCTTCTTTTTGGTTGTTGTTGTTGTTTTCTGTTTTAATGAATGAACTGGGACGTAGGGTCTCTGTGTGTGGGCACATGTGAGGCGATGGCTCCAAGACGTGACCACCACACGCTGTGCCGAGCCGGAGCCTCGCTTTTTTTTTATAGCCAAACACACAGAGGGAGAGAGTAAAGCCAAAAGGGAAACTATGGCTAGGCCGGATAAGCAGCAACAGGCAGTATCTATTTGAGTTCTTTGCTTAATTAACGAAAGGAAAAGGCAAAGCGTAGCAAAGAATGGGACATAAAAATTAATTAGCAGCACCAAAAAAATATAAAAAAAAATCAAATGCATGAAAAACACGAACGTGCGTCAATAAACAAACGGGGCAAGGGGCAAAGGGCAAGGGGCAAGGTGCATGAGTTTAGAGGCATGACACAGGCGCATACGTGCTGGGTAGGCGTGGCTGATTATCAATCGGCATTCGTTATACCGTATCAGTTAATCCAAAAACGCGCTACATATTTTAAAACCAAAATCAAGTACTCCGATTTATAAATTTACCATATTTAGGTTTGCAAATAACATTTGACAGCCCCAGGTTAAGTACAAAGATAGTAATTAAATTTTCATTTAAGTTTTTTTTTTTTTTTGATTTTGTCCACACAATATTTACCACTGCACTGTTATGGTTTAACCATATCTGGCTGGCGACTGTATGCACCGTCCAATTGTGGTTTTATATTTGAATTCATTCACCAAACGAACTGCGCTTGTGTTTTATTTTTTGTTCGTATGCTGCTCATAATTAAGTGTAAATTTATGTAAATTTGTTTACATTTGTTGACAGTAACAGCGCTCGCTATCCATTTTCCCCATCCGCCGCCCCCAAAAGTAGATTCAGTTTACCTGTTATTCGTTTTTGTTTTCTGTTTTCTGTTTTCTGTTTCTTTTTTTTTTTTTTTTTTTTTTTGTTTTTGTTGATTGGTTTTTTTTGATTGAGGAAATTGTCGCCGTTTGGTTTTTTGTTGTTCGGTCTAAATTGGCAGCTAATCAGTGGGCTAAATGCAACGGAAATCCCAAATGTGTGCCAGCCTGCCCATACTTGAATGTGTATATTTATTTGTACATAAATATACGTAGAGAGAGAGCGACAGGTAGTGCCGTCCCAGCCCACAATTTCCGTGCACTATGCTAATGACCAATCTATTTAGGTGCCCAAAAGAAAGTCAATTAGCGCTTTTTCTTCGTCTTTAAAACCAAAGCAAAAAAAAAAAAAAAAAAAAAAAACAGAAACAAATAAAAATAATGCAAACGACCAGCCTTAATTTATAACGTGGCTGGCGGCAACAGTCAACAGCTTCCACATCAGCCAGCAGAAGTCATCAGCATCGCATCGGGTTTTGGCTACGGGTTCTTGTGGCTCTGAATCGGCATCGGCTTCAGCAGTTGAGCTTCAGTTGCTCATCAAAGCCATAAAAATGTGCGTTAATAACATTGCCGCCAAAGTAAAGTTGGCAATAAAATGGCAGATTCATGTGACGATGACGACGGCGATGGCGATGGCGACGGCGCTGCTACCGACGCGTTTGGTGGGAAATACGACCCTGGCAATAAGTATAACTACGACAACGTCAGCGAACAACACACGACGACGACGACGACGACGACGACGACGATGACGCTGCCTGCAACTTGCAACGCATTAAAATTTACGTGCCATAAATTTCTACACAAGGCTGTGCTGCTGCTGCTGTTGCTGCTGCTGCTGCTGTTGCTTTGTAGATTCGCATTTATGCATTTAATGATAAAGAAGAACGCGAACTTGACTTGAACCTGGACTTGTAGAACAGGGCGTCTCTTCAGCACCATTGCATTGCCATCTCATCACCGGCGTCTGCGTAGCGTGTTGCCAGCGGTAGCCGGCAAGTGGTCAGCTTAAGTGCCGCATTGCGTTTGTCGCATCGTCTGGCGCTTAGGGTGCTACCCCAATCAACTGTGGCCACACACACTCATACACGCGATACACCAGTGGTGCTGCTGTGGTGTCTCCCTGCCAATAACTGACTGGCAGACCAATAAAAAACACAAAGCAAGAAAACAGAAACTGCAATTCTGCAACATTGCAACAATGCAAACAATTATATATTTGTGGCAATCAGGGCAGTTTATATGTATTTCCGAATCAATACAATTTATTTATATTTATTTTTTTATATTTGCATAGATTAGTTGAATTAGTCCATCATCTACTGCTATTATTGAGTTGAAATTGGTTTCTGATCCAGTACTTAAATATGTTCAACATTATTATCATTTTCCTATCATTAGCCTATGTCAAATTGATGGTATATAGATGTGTACAAGGCTTGCGGCCAAATTATTTGGCTAATTGCTGATTTTCGTTGGCTCTTTAAGCCTAATTAATAAGTCTTGCATAGTATACCAAATGCGTCAAATGCGCACGCGCAACATGCAGTAAGCGCAGCTACAGCCAGCAACAGTTGCTGATGGGAAAGGCGATTGGTGCCACACAATTGGCGTCGATTTGGTCGCCAGTTGGCGGAACGGATGCTGGACGACAGTCGGCGGACGATGGGCGATGGGCGATGGGCGATGGGCGGCACGCACTTCATGCAAAGCAGCAAGGCAAAGCTGGACAAGCTTGTTACAGGACGACCAAAAGGAGAATTGGACAGCGCTGACACTGACGCTACTGACGGTGGCGACAGCGGTGGCTAAGCCGGCGCCTCGTCGCCCTCCATGTCAATGCTGCTTGCAACTTGGCTACTTTGCGGCGCTCTGCTTGAAGATGAATGTGTGTCGTTGTCGTTACTTGCTTGCTTGGCGCTCGTTGCCAGCTTGTCAGGCTCTTGTATTTTGTATGTAATTGGCTTGGTTTCTTAATAGATGGGGGGAGTGGGACTCATGAGGCTCAACGAGGCCGCATGGGTCGCACTGCCGGCGTCACCTGTCGCCTACTGTGTGTAGACACCAGATTGTAGTTAACTTGCGGCTACAGCTACAGCTACAGCAACAGCAACAGCCTGGCGACGAGTGCAACAACAGCAAACACAACAACAACAACAACAACAACAACATCAACGACTTTGCCATCGAAATCGGCATCGGCAACCAAAAAGCCAAAGACATTTGCAAATCTTTTGTTTCTCATGTCCGATCATTTCTCATATAGGCGAGCAGGCGACGACAAGACCCCAAGACCCAAAGACCAAAACCAAGACCGACGACAAAGGCATACCGCAGGCGCCAGGCCCAAAAACAAACAACCAGCCAACAACAACAACAAAAAGCCAGACAACGACGACGATCGATGGTCAGCGGCCAGCTCGAAAACGAGCTCAGAAACGAGCTGAGCCTCATGGTACGATAGGTAGGTTAGGCAGGGTAGGAAGGTAGGGGTATTTTTGGTTAAGCATTCACAGAAACGACGCACGAGCTGCGCCACAGAAAGAGAACTGAGCGCCACAGCGCATGGAATCAGACAGGAGGCAGTTGAGAAGGAGAAGTATGTGGTGGAGTTGATGGAGAAGTGGGTAGAAGTGGTAGTAGAGCAGGCTGGTGAAGTAGGACGTAGCAACGTGGCATTGTCTTGCCGAGCGACATTCAAATCTTAACTTGAAATCAACGGCTGAACGCCAGCGCCAAACAAATTCGAGCTGCCAAAATAATAAGCAGAGCCCTCTGAGCCTGCCCACAGCAACAACAAAAACAAAAACAATAAAAAGAAAAACCCTCCCTAACCGCCCTCGGGCTCCCAGCTTAGACCCTACCTTGTGGCCGTTGCTGCGGCTGCGGCTGCTGCTGCTGCTGCTGCTGCTGCTGCTGCTGCTGCTGCTGCTGCTGTTGCTTGCTGTCCAGTGGCAGGCGCTGCATTTTTATGGACCCTCCAGTGGGCAAAGAGACAAATGCGTCGTCGTCGTGAAGGTCGACCGGCTAACGCCAGTCGCTAGTCGCCAGTCGCCAGTCGCCAGTTGCCAGCCGGCAGTATCTTCTGTGGTCTCTCTGTGGTACGGTGGTCGTAGCCTGCCATAAAAATTTTGAAACACAGTGGGGAGGGGGCGCTGGCAGCGCAAACGACGACAACGAAGCTGTAGATAAGAAATTTTTGCTGAAAACTCGTGCGCGCGCAAAAAGGAAGCGACAACAACAAAGTTTTGGAGCATAAAACTGAAACGACGACCGGTTTCATATTGATGACGACGATTTTTGGAGCCGGGCGACCGCCTGCCTGCATAAAATTTGTTTGCCAAGCCAGCAGCAAGGCATGAGAATCAGCAAGGGGCAGCGAAACAGAATCAGTCCCAGTCCCAGCCCCAGTCCCAGTCCCAGTCCCAGCCCCAGCCCCAGAGACCAGACGCAGAAGCAGACCTCAAGCTATGGGGACTCAGGCTCGGGGCTTTGTTTTTTTGTTTTCTTTTTTTTTTTTTTTATTTTGTATTTGGTCGTTTTGTTTTTGGCATACAAATTGGCTAAGGACGTCGGCGTCGGTAGCAGCGCATTTTAGATGGCTATCAGTAAATAGAACACAAATGAAATTCATCGATAGAAATCGAAATCGCTGCAACAAACAGCAACAGCAGCAACGGGGGCGGTTTGCCAAATCAAAAAGGGGTAAGAGTATAACCACAGCGACAACCACAGGCCGTAAAGAAGAAGAAGAAGAAGAAGAAGAAGCGCTTGAGTGTCTTGTAAGCCGACAATATTGTCGTCGTTGTTGCTGTTATTGTTGTTGTAGTTGTTGTTGTTGCTGTTGTTGTTGTCGTGGCAACTATGTGATGGAGTACACATGTTGGCGTGCACTTCTTGCCTGGCACGACAGCAACATGGCCAACAAACACCACAGTGACAACAAACAAAGCCAGTGGGCGGCCACCGTAACGGGGCTGACCTTTGCACCAGAGCAGGCAGGCCCCAATCCGCTGCATCACCGACAGCAGCAGCAGCAGCAGCAGCACCGGCAGCAGCAGCAGCAAAATGGCTCAAAGTTACAAGCAATGCAACACTTAGTGAGGCGCACCACCGAACCACCGCGCCACAGTAGTTGTGGAAACCTATCCACCTATCAGAGCTTGGGCTTTGACGTCGTCGTCGTCGTCGTCGTCGTCGTGAGCAGCGGGTGGTCACAATGGCCGCCAGCGAGCTGCGAGAAGAATATCTATGTTGGGGCTGGGGCGGAGGCGGTGGGTTGTTGGGCAGAGCTCAACAAAGTTCAAACACTTCTTAGTGCCGCTTGGAAGTCGAGCTGTTAATGAAGGTGCGCTAAAAACAAAATAAAGCTAATGCATTAAGTTAAATGCTAGTTAATTGAGTAATCTCCTATGTAATGCAAGCTGGAAATCTGTTTAGCAACTGATTAACAGAAGTGCTGAAGGGATAAAAGTAAAAGTAGCTTGCGCTGAATCCTCAGAATTGATATTAAATGGAAAAACTAAAGCAACTTGTTTAGTATTACCAATTAAAAATAATTTATTTCGAGTTGGGATGAATTCTGCGATGATACATAGAAAGTGCTCGTAGCTAAGCAGCTTTGCAAAGAATTTACAATAGAGAACACAAAGAACTAGATGATTTTAACTATAGATTAACAACAAGAACATTGGCTGCTAAGGTTATAAGACTGCCATATTACAAACGATAAGCCGTTTATCCTGGCACAAGAATTCGATCTCAAGCACGAAATGCTTGACTCAACTAACAACATTGATTCATTCTATTTAAGTAATATCATCATCAGTAGTTTATATTCTTCTTATATCTACTACCTGCTGGCTATCCGCGCTACACAAATTTTAATAGTTTGGCTCATCTCTCATTTGGGCCCAGTTAGTGGGGGCCCCGAGTGGCCTCTACACGCGTCTTGTGTGTGGGCCAAAATAAAAATAGATAATATAAGCTGATGTTGCCGTAGTGACTGCTGTTGTTGTTCTTCTTGTTCAAGTAACTCACGACTATTGTCAATTAATCAATAACAATAGAAATCTGTGGCCCATGGCGACATTCATACGACTCGAATCCGAAGTGAAAATCCGTAGCAAAACGCAAAAGGCGAACGGGGGCAACACACATAAGAGCCTATAATCCCATCTAATGACATCGCTGCGATGTTGTTGATGATCTTCATGATGTTCATGATGATGGTGTTGTTGATGCTGCTGCTGCTGCTGCTGCTGCTGCTGCTGTTGATGATGATGATGACAAAATGCCAAACAAGCGACCAGCATCTGCCTGGAGGTCTACGGGCACCCTACTGTCGACAGGTCGCTCAGGCTAAATCCAAAAAAAAAGGTCAAGTGGAGGCCCTGTCCGTGGTTCATTCTCACATCATTAATTACAAAATTATTGGGTTTTTTTGAGCTGTGTGTGCACACACGCAACACACACACACACAGACATAAAGGCAGGTGTAGTGTGTGTCCACGTATAGCCGCAGGAACTGTAACAAGACCTCAGACAACGTTTAAAACAAAAGCCAAACAAGAAATCTCCAAAAACAAGCAAGAGCCAAAAAGCAAAATGTTAATTTTCAAATCTTCGTGGGAAACTGATATTAGTAGTTAACACACACACACACACACACACACACACACACATACACACAAACACACACTACTGTGTGTGTAGCATTTAACTGGTGAATATTTTATTTATATCCCAGAGATTCTCGCATCTGGGTTGCAGCTTAGGTCTGCTGGCTGTCAATGGATACGTTTTAGAATGGTGGACTAACTATAATTTGCTATCAAAGCGAATCGAATCAGATAGTGAACGAGAGGGAGTATTTAATATTCCATGATAATTGCGCAAAGCACGCTCTAAAAGATTTACACATACAATTATTTAGCATTTTTTAAGTATCTGCAATAATTGGGCCATAATCTGAGTCATGGCAATGATTGACTGTAGCTCCAATCTTAAAAGTCTGAAGCCTTCAGTATCTGGAGTCCCTTTGGCCCGACACGAGTTTCGGGGGGGGAGGGCAATTAAACGATTTTGGTTTTCTTTGTTTGCCCGGTGAAATGCTGACACGGCCAAAAGCTGACCAGATGCCATGATTAATATGTTTTTGAGTAGTTCTTAGCTGCAGGCCATAACCAAAACTCGAGCCAGCTAACAAGCCTCTGTCTCAGACTCAATTGCAGTATCAGTCTCAGTCTCAGTCTCAGTCTCGCTGTTTTCAGCCTCGTCTCCCTTCTCCACCAGTTGACAAATTGTTTGTAAATGGCTGCCAGACAAAATTGGAACACACGCACTCCGACCGCCGGCGGTCGAAGATCGCGGGGATCACAGGGTGGATCGGACAGAGAGGATGATCAGAGTGGGGAGCTACGGCTGAATGGAATTGATGGTTACCAATTTCATAAGATTAGCTAGCTGATTACCAATCCGAGTGCTCCCGGTGCTCACGCATTCGAATTTGGCTGATCATTACAAATACAGTTGGAGGGCGGGGAAAGGTTTGGTTAATGTTGTGCTTATACCACAAGACATAATGAGTAGGAAAAAAAATGAAATGTAAATGTAGAAAAAGCATGCCTATTTTGATTTCCAAATATTTATAAAGAAGTCATAATCTTAGAAAAGAAGGAATACATTTGAGCAGTACATAATATTGAAATCAACTAAATGCTTATGGAGAATATATTTCAAAGCAATATCCATAACAAATATCGCATGAAATCACTAAATGCAATGTGTGGAATCTGATCTAATGAGCCCATAGAATAAAAAGTGGATGCAGTAAGAGAGAAAGATGCACAAATTATGCAGTTGCTTAAAGCTAAGCTTGAATTGAAAACAAATTTTGCTAAGTGACTTAACTAGTTTAGACTGAACCTGGCAAAAAACGTCACAACCTTGTGACTGCTGAGCCGTACTGAGAGGCGTTAATAGAGTATCGTTAATATGAAGGGGATTCCGACACACCAAACGCAATTGGCTACTAAGCTTAAAAGTTGATTGAAATGTGGCATTGCTTGGCAACACGGTGGCTAATTGAAATCAGCTCAAATATGCATGTAATATACTCAATTACTATCAAATTCGTCAAAAACTGATAGCTCGCTGAGCTGCAATAATCCACAGCCAAGTGTCGGCTGGCAAGCACCTGACAAACACTTGACAAGCTGCTCAAACAGAAAACTCGCAAATCAGCAGGCTTTTTGTGCAGAAAAAAAACATGAAATAAATAAAAATAAAAATATTGAATAGAATCAGAACTCACAATCGTAATAGCAATCGCATTCGGGCAAATCGCAATCCTATTAAGTCAAGGCGCAGCTTTAAGAAATCCAATTAAAATCAGAATAAAAAAAATAAAAATAAAAAAAAAAACGCAGCAAAAAAATATTGCAAGTGGCTGTCAACTAGATGTGTTGGGAGGGATGTGGTGCGAGGTGTGGCTGTGGAGCAGACGTGACAATAAGCTAGATGGGACTCCAGCATTTCAGTAGCTGAATCTCTGCATCATAATACGTTACTAATGACTGAATGAGTGAGTGAGTGAGTGAGTGAATGGAAGAATGGATGAATGAATGAATGAAGCTGCTAACGCGGCTGAAGAGCGCGAAACACTCCAAAGACATTAGCGCACTTCAACAGGGAACAGGGAACAGGGAACAGCACTGCTGTTGCTGCTGCTCCGAAGGACCACAGACCCGGAGCAATCCACAATACGCAATCCGGCGACTCGGGTAACCCGTGCAGCAGAAGCTTGCAGGATAAGCGGAAATGCGGCTGCCACTTATTGAGCGGAAGTGTTTTATTTTACCAAATGTGCGACAGGCTAATGAGCAGCATAATAGAAAGCGAGAGAGAGAGAGAGAGATAGAGAGGAAAGAGAGATTAAGAGAGAGAGAGAGAGAGAGAGACGGAAAGTCTATTGATTGACTGCCAATTGTTGAGAAAAAGCTTTCGGGTGTTTGTCAAGTGGCTGCCACGAAAATTGTGTAAAGTCGTGCCAGTGGTGCGAGGGAGATGCCAACAATGGAAGCGCAAATATGCCGCGTCGCTGGTGAGAGAGTGGGGGGAGCGAAAAGCGGGGAGTGAAGGGGGAAGCTGCTGTCAATTTGCATGCAGTGCAACGCGCAAATGAGCAGAATAAATTAAGACAAAGCGAAGCGAATCAAAAAAAAAAAAAAAGTTGAAAACAAAAATGCGCTCAAGTTGAAGCTGCAGCAGAGGCAATAATGATGACGATGGCGGTGATCGAGAGGTGGCAGCAGCAGCAGCAGCAGCAGCAGCAGCAGCAGCAAAAGCAGCAGAGGAGTGGCAACAGGCGCTGACGATGGCCGCTTGACAAAAGACACTTCAAGCAGCAAGGAGGAACAAAACAACAACAGCAAAAAGCGAAGTAGAAAATGAAATAAAAGTTAAACATAAATAAAGATGACGAAGCTTGCCAAACAGTGAGTGGGAGAGAGAGAGAGAGAAACACAGAGTTGAGAGTTAGCGAGAGAGAAAGAGTGAGATAGAGGCGGAGTGCATAAGTAGAAGTGAGAAAGGTTGTGCGAAAGAGGCGCCCGATTGCAGTCATGGCTGGGCCACAATGGCGGAAATGTGTGAATGAGGGCAGAAAAGGCGTTGACGCGCCCTAAGGTAACACACGCACACTCTGACATGTACATATATATATATATATATATGTGTGTGTGTGTGTGTGTAATTAGCACTACAGTGCGAGTGTGCAGCAAGCAATATGAATGAAACAAATGCTGCCAAGCGCGTTTTTCAAACGCGCAAAAGACGCGCACAAAACGCGCCGAAAACGAAGAATGCAACGATGCTAATCGTATGCACCCCCGCACCCCCAGCATCCCCCCTGCACCCCATGCAATATAATGTTCAGCAAATTGTCGACGTCTTGAGTGCATTTTAATCGCTCAGTCACTTAATACAATAATAACAACAACAACAACAACAAGAGCACCACTAACATCAACAACAACCACCATAAACAATGTAGGTAATGGCGAGCAATGGTCGGAGACAGGCTAAGCGAGGGGCCAAGCGGGGCAGCGGCACCAGCCAAGGGTTAATTGCGAACCGACGTTATTCACTGGCAGTTTTTCGATCACGCTCGCTTAATTAAAAAAAGCTTATAGCCAACAGAAGAAATATACAAAGTAGATATACAGCTGCGGTCAAAATAATAATGATGATATTATCCCTCAGATGCACAATCTCCAACCGATAATGCTGAAGCTGTAGGAAAATCGAATTCAAATTTGCTTTGTATTATGGCCACCGATCATTTGTAAGACAAAATATATGTTTTAAAATCGACAAATTACGTGATTCGGCTAATTCTCTTCGATAATTTGGGCGAGGTTAGCGTTTTACCATTATTATTTTGACCGCTACTGTAGACATACATATATACATATATAAACATCCCGCCTTGTTAATTCGGAGTGCGCAGCACAAATTGCTTTATAATCGTCATCAATAACTGAGTGAATCCGGTGCAGTCATTAAACCGTAGGGTTGTCATCGGTTTTCCAATAAATATATATACATCCACTTTTATATATATATATATATGTATAGATATATAGGTTTAATGCACGAGCACCCAAAAGCAACTCTCAGTCTGAAGCACCCCATTGTCATTGCCATTGCCATTGTCATTGCCAGCCCAAATTGTTGTACAAATTGAGTTATCAGCAAAGCGCAATCACAATTTGTTGCCTGTTGGTCTGCTTTCATTGGGGAATACTGTGATTGAGTGATTTCGGATAGCAACGAAATCTGTAAATAATCAACCACAACGCTGGCTAAAGAATTATCATTACTATTGCCCATAAAAGTTATACTTTTTGTATTAAATACTCTATTGGAATATATACCTATTTATTTGATCTCTTTAAAATTAAGCAATACTATACAAAAAAACTGACCGATTGCTCCGATGTGATCGAAGTAGTTATCAAAATGAAAGATGAGTTCTCGTTTGACAAATTATCCTAACCAAATTAACCAGTATTAGTAGAGTATTATACTCCAAACTGATCAGTTTGGTTCGGATAACTTGTCACACATGAACGCATCTTTCGACAGATTGTTCCTATGGGAGCTATATGATATAGTACTTTGGTCCTAAGATGAGACGCATGCTAATAAATCTTATCCTGATGATTTGGATTATTTGCTGAACTACCAAAAGTATTTTAGACAAGCAAGGCAACCGCATATTATAGTGATTCGATCTGGCCGGCTCCAAAATATATACTGTACGGATATGGCTATATCGTCTCGGCTAGTGATGTTGATAGGGAATATATGTATATACATTCTGGAGTCGGATACGTCTCCTTCAATGCGTTACAAATCCCACGTCAAGTGTAATAAAACACGCTGGATCTTTGATAAATTCGGTTTATTATCTGGTGTCTTGTAAGCGCCGGAACTATAAAGATGACGCCTCCTAAAAAACATGCATAACCCTCAGTTAGAATCAAATCTTGCCTCCCGCCCATGCACAAATGCAACACGTCGTACTTTATGGTTGGGTTTCTGGTTGGGGTTTTGGGAACCCTGGGTCAATTTCATTGGAAGGCAATGGCCGTGTACGTGTCACAAATTATTAATAATCTATAATAAAAAGTATAATTTCAATTTTCAATTTTAATGAGACGCGTGTTGAAATGCACTAAGGCTTAAAGAGGAGGTGGAGATCCTGTGCAGCAGCAGCAGCAGCAGCAACAACAGCAACAATTTCAATGCGTATATATGTATATAATTGTATTTTATTTTTATTTTAATTTTTTCTTGTTGATATTTTTCATTTCATAAATCATCGAAAAATGAAGTTGCCGACGCATACTAATTTTATTTTATTTTATTCGTTGTTGTTTTTTTTTTTTTTTTTTTTTTTTGGTGCTTGGCCATGTTGCGCCCATTTTGCGGTGCGCAACGGGGCAGGGACAGCGGCAGTGGCAGGGGCAACTGGCGCCAGGCGTGTGCAACTGTAGCGCCAGTTGCTGCCTCGTTGCATGCGCTCGTCGCCAGTTATTGTTGTTGTTGTTGTTGTTATTGTTATTGTTGTTGGTTTTTACCAACGTGACGCCTGTCAGCTGCCAGCCAAGTTAAGCGGAGTGTGTGAGCCACAGGCCAGAAACAGAGCCAACTATTGGCCCTGGCCATAGAGCCGAGACAATTAAATGCCTAATTTTGTATGCCCCGTGCCCCCGACCCGGCCGAAAACGCTCCTGTTGTTGCCCCGCACCCGTACCCCTGTGTTTATGTTTTTTCCAAATAATTCATTAATATTTTTGTTTTCATTTCTTTGTTTCTCGCATTTTGGTAATTATGACGCGCAACGTTTTGTTGCCTGAGTTGCATGTGAAATGTGTAAGATTTTTGTTTTACCTATTTTTTAGGCGCCATAAGTCCAAAAATTGCAAAGCGATTTGCATGAAATTTGTCAAGTGTAAATATAAAAAAAAAAACTGATAAACACATCCATTCACTCAGCTTTAGGCGGATTAGCGGCTTGATTCAATTGAAAGTGGCAACTTTATTGATGGCCATAGCTCGAGAGACCTTTATGGGACTTACTTTACAATATATCAACCGGATTTATATTGAACAATTCAGCTCAAGTGTGTCAGCGGTGCAAAGCTGAAGGAATCGGATAGCTATTCAAATGAAATTTTGCAATTCTGAACATGGTTTGTGGATATGCAATAAATGCATATTGTAAGCCTAAAACGATTAAATGTTTGATTTATATGAAGTGGCAAGTTTATGGATGGTCATAGCTCATGAAATTGTAACAGCCAAACACATATCCGCCAAGCTGTCCAAGTGGATTCGCCAAATCAAGTTGAGTGAGTAGGCGTGCAAAAACAAGAGTCTAGCGTGTCTGGCTTAAAGCGCTGTCTAATAAACACTAATAGACGCCGAGTGTTGAGCGAAACTAATGGATGCAATTTCAGTGTAATATGTATGCAAATGTTTTAATATCCATTAATGCTCATGACTGAAGCAATTCAACTGTAAATCAACAACTGGAGAGAACAACAACTCAGCTACTGTAGCTCTGTAGCTTGTTTTGGTCGACACCCCGATGAGACACTGAATGACTGACTGAAATGAGAAATGTGAAATTGTGAAAATGAGTAACTGAGAAATGAATTAGTTATTGTTAGCTGCGTTGCAACGTCGTTTTTCCAGTGCCTGCACAACAACAATAAACAGGCCAACACTGTAGAGCAGGTAGTAATTTAGACCACTTACCCCGCCCCTTGAGCCCCGTTGTTAGAAGAACCTCACTTAGAAGGGGGGGGCACAGACGTGTGTCTCGGGTGCGGATCTTCAAACAACAATAATTACGTACACAAAGAATAGTTAAAAAGCTAAACGAGTACGAGTACATGCTATATAAAAAAAAAAAAAAAAATTACAAATATATTTATATAAACATATAAAATAGTTGTTGTTAAACTTGTTGTTTGTCGTGCAAATTAATTTGATTATTTATCGCTAATAGTTTCGTTTTCGCCATATTCACATTTAATCAGGTTTCAAATGAAGCGTTTGCTGTTGCTCTTTCCATTGCTGTTGTTGTTGTTATACAAACTTAATTACATACAATATAGTTGTCTAGCTGTTGCTATTGTTTATGCATAAACATATTTATTAACAACTTTATAGAACAACAATGGCAACAGCAACAGCAACAGCAACAACAGCGACTTTGACTGAACATGAACTCAATGAACTGAACTGAAATGATTGACGCATTGTTTGATACATTGTCACCCATTTGCCATGTGACACGCAAAAATCATGTCACACATACAACAACTGCAACAACAACAGCAGCAACAACAACAACAACAACAATAATTATCATCATCTATGGCAACGCGGAAAGCTTTTCTTAATGAGGCAACACAAAATTTGCGTGACGTTTGCACAAAGCCAGCAACAAACTAACTAAAAGCAAATTCGTTACTGTTCTTGTTAGTTTTGCTGGTATTGCTATTACTATCGCTGTTGCTGTTGCTGTTGCTGTTCCACCTGCCTGGCAATAGTCAAACAGCAAACGCATTTGACATTTGTCAGTCAATAAAAGTGTCAGCGTGCATTAGTCGCAACTTCAGACGCGCTGATTGTGGGTGCAGCTCAAAGAGGGCGAAAGCGAAGGGAGACGAAAGTTATATTCTAGCCGGGAATGGGAATCATTCTGGCTGATTCATGAAGTTAAAACATCGGCCTGATATTTCTTCAATTTGAATGTTTGTTGAGAAATGTTGCAGAGAAATTAACGAATTAAAAAAAAAAGAAGAAAATATTATCATAATGAATAAAAGGTATAATTTTGAAAACCAGCTTTGGGTCATAATTCAATAAATCGCTTTATGTGTGACAAGAGCTTTAAAACGCTTAAGGAAATCAATTATATATATCTTGATTAAATATCGATTGATGGCGATTAAATGTAAGAAAATATGGCTCAAGAAATTTTTTAAGTTTTACACAGGGGAAATGCTCAAATGCTACAAATTCCTTTTTCGCACAAATCACAAAACTAATCGTTTTCAAAACGGATGGGACTTAAACAAGTTTTTTTTTTTTTGCTACTCACTCTCCAGATCAGATAAGCGGGACGCGAATGCCAATATTAAAAGAGGGAAGCGAGAGATATAGCACACTGTGCAGATGTAGTCAAGTTAAGGATTTGGATGAGGGGTGAAGTGGGGTATCTGAGTTCTGAGACTAGTTACGAGCAGTTGGGAGCAGTTGGCAACTTGCTACTGTTACTGATTAGCTTTTAGGCGCCAGTTGTTAAGACCATTTCGGAGATACGACAAAATGATATTAAGACAAAAGAGCAAAAAAAAAAAAAAAAAAAACAAAGATTCTGAGCACTTCCGTTTGTGTACGCCCCAAGCGCCAGCTTATCTTCCCGAGATAAGCGACAACAAAACAGCTGTCGAAAGCGAGTGCGAAAGGGATAGAGATACATGAGTGAGACCAAGAGAACGAGAGAGAGAGGGAGAGAGAGGGAAGGAAGGAGAGAGAGAGAGGAAGAGAACGAGGAGGGAGGTAGACAAGTCAAACAAGCGACGAATGGACAAATATCCCAAATTCAAATAGAAACAAATGCAAATACAAACAAACAAACAAACACACACACAAACACACACACACACACACACACACACACACGCACAACAGCACACAACAACGAGACAATGCAAACGCAGACAGAGTAGGAGAAAAGTGAAGAACACTTTGGAGACTGTAGACTAGTCGAAACAACAAACCGGTGGACCCTGGATACAGATGAGGCAGAGACGGCGGAGGTCGCTTGCTTATTAAGTAAATGTAAATGCAATCAAAATTCAAACTCGAAGCGAATGAACGACTGAGCCCAAAAATGTGGTAGCTTATTTGAGGTGTTTAACTGTCACCTAAGACTTAAGTAGTCAGCGATAATGCCCAGACAACGCACAGCGACAAGTGGCGCTTGGCATATTTGCCCGTTCAAACAACTCAACAAAAAGCAACAACCACAACAACAACAGCAGCAGCAGTAGCAGCAACAGACAAACAACCAAAATGTTGTTGGCAAATAAGCGACGCATGCGGCCAAACAAAAACGAAAGCCTATTACCAAAAGTAAAATTAAACCTAAGCATATAATCCGGCTATAACGAATTGTAAATGTCCTAACAAATGTATACAGTTATTGTATTTGAATTTAGAGATTCTACTAAACGTCTCTCATGTGTATTAAACATATATTTAATGTTTAATGAATATTATAAAATATTTGAATATATAAATATGAATATATATAAACAGATTTTATTAAAAATACTAAACGCAGCTAAATTGAGATCGGTGAATAATTAGTTCTGTTCTAGAATAATATACAATTGTACAAGGAAAATAAAAAACAAAAAAAAAAACAATATGTTAAGCGCATTATCTACTATAGCTGATAAGCCCCCAGCTCTGTGTGGTAGTAAGTGTATTTAGAAATCTATTTGCATGGCGCTGGCAGCAAATATTGCACTTCCGTTTCAATCCGATGCCGAAATCCAAGTCAAGCTTGTCTATTTGCTTTGGGCTAATGGAAGTGCTCACATTTGTTGTAGTCGTTGCTGTAGCTGTAGCAGCTGCCACTGGCAACAGCAAGAATCCCTCCTCCCCATCCATACACTCCACCTAGTCCACCGCTGTAGCGCTACCCCTCCCTGTAGTAGCCCCATCTTCAAATTGCCAGAGTCGTGTCGCTCTCCTTTTGGCAACAATGGACAAACAACAAAGGCAACAAAAGCGCTCTGCTTGAAGATGTTCTTTTGAGCGTGAGCATAGGCGTAAGCGTGGGCGTGGGCGTTGGCGTTATTGGTTCTTTACTTGTTACTATTACTGCCCACGCACAGCAGCTGCTGCTCATTTTGTGACGATGCAGGGATTGGGGTTGGGGTTGGGGATTGTGTTGCTATATAGAAAAATGTGTGCGGGGTTTACGGCTTTCCAAAACGACTTAATCGTTAGATTTGCTCTGCTTTTTACTGTGCTTTGTGTGCTGCTGCACAGCATGTGTGCCACAGCCTCAGAGACAGACAGAGACAGATCGAGAAAGAGAGAGAGAGAGAGAGAGATAGAGAATGCCATTGTCCTGGAGCCGACATCCCAACGGAAACGCGGCGCTATAATAAATTTGTCTTCAGCTGTCGTCGGCCTCAATTTCTAAGCATTTGTTTAGACATGCACACAAGAGCCGCGAGCATTGTCGAGAGGCTGTGACTGCGACGGCGACGGCGACAGTGACGGCGAGGGCAACTGCGACGACAACAGTGACTGCGGTTTGAGGTTGCCTTGCGCCGCAGGATAGCGGCGCCCCCCGCCGTCGCATAATCGAACCGCCAGTCAAATGCGGCGTATGCGCAATATGCGCACCCAACCAACAACTGGCGAGTGAACAACAGCGCCATGCAGTTGCCTGTTCTCTGTTCTTTAATTATGTTGTTAGACATCGATGTCAGGATGCGTCTTTTTAAGGATCCTTAGGGGCATTAGGAAAACCAGAATAAACACAAAAAAAAAACAAAAAAAAAACAGAAACGATGCAATCCTGAGTAGGGGGCGCAACCAGCAAAAGGGGCGTTTAATCTTGTTTGTGCGGCCACTAATCGCCACTTTGATCAGCTCAGCCCAGCTCAGCTTAGAAAATGAGCTGCCCGCCTTCCTCTGTGCGTGTGTGTGCGTGTGTGTGTGCGTGTGTGTGTGTGTGTGTGTGCGTGTGTACATGTGGATTAGGTCACAGGCTGCTCAGTTTCAACAATTTCCTTCTTCTTTTCGTGTCCTCTATTATATTAGTTTTAGTTTTTCTTTTTTGGGTTTTTGTCAATGGTTTGCATGTAATCATCATTTGGGTTTTAGAATCATCGCCCAATCATTAGCCTAAGCGCCGTTTGCCTGACTTTGCAATTTTTCATTGTAGAATGTAGTTTACTTTTGTTGGGTCTAGTCCCATTCTAGCATTCATTCAACCCACTTGACATCTGTCCTTTTTTGATGCCTTCTTTCTCTATCTCTCTCTCTCTCTCTCTCTCTCTCTCTCTCTCTATTTCTTGCCCAAATCCTGTTGACTCAGTTCTGTTTAGTATCTTTTATAATAATAAAAACGATGTATCTAATACATTAGGCTTACGAAACCTTCACTAAACACTTGAACTCTCTTACTCGTTGACCCCGCAAGCTTAACTCTAATTTGCAATGCACGCTTAAGCTAAATACTCTCTCTCTCTCTCTCTCTCCCTGGTTATCTCTATATATCTTTGCTGTATTTTCAGTATTTTTCTGTACAAAAATCTGTCTCAGCTGCTGCAGCTTCAAGCAGACTCTTTAAGACCGCAGAAACTCAGAGGCAGCTTACAAACATCCAGCCCACATCTCTGGCATCTGGCAGCCATCACAGTGTGCCAAATGCCAGGGAAATATTTATTTTTTCTTTTGTATTTTTATGAAAAACTTGGCCGACGCCGCCACGCAATTGTTTTTCTTATTTGGTTTTTTGCTCGTATATATTTTTTTTGCCATCAGTTCGTTTGTCGCGTAGACGTCAACTTGATTTGAATATTAAAAAATTCCAAAACATAAAAGGTATTTTTATTTGTGATATTTTGTCGCACCTCAGCGACAACGTACTTGCCACCTCGTCAACGGCCACACGACGACGAAATTAAGTCAAAAATGTGGCCAAGTACTCTACCCCCAAGGAGGGTGGAGTGAAAGTGTGCGAATGAAACCAAGACCGAGTACGGAACAGAATGAGGTAGTAGCTGGGTGGTGGGTTGAGTTACTTTCATACGGATCAGAGTCGGCGTCCCGGTTTAATTTAACATAAAAGCGCGTTTGCCATTAGGCGCTTAAGCCACAACCACAACCACTACCTCTACCACAAACCCCTCACCATCTCCCTACCTATCATCCCTTTTATGGGCAGTGCGCACTGAAATTTATGAGGCATGCTCAGGTTTTTATTAGATTTTAACTAGCCTAATATATAGGACTGGCGCCAGGGCCAGGGCCATGCCACACAGGGTTGGGCCTGAAACGCAACGTGCTAAAAACATTAAATATGTTAATTAGTTTCAACGCCCCACCCACACCAACCAAAAAAAAAAAAAAAAAAAAAAAAAAAAAAACAAATCAACCAAAAATCAAGCGCAAAAACTAAATGTTCAAGTTTTAGCACCAACAAAATTTTTGCGTTGCTCTCACCCGCTCTAGCGTTTCCCCCTCCATCCCACTGGGTTGACACATTTGAATCGAAACAGAAAACGAACCAGTGAACCACTGAGTGGTGCCTTAAGTACCACTGGTCACGTCAACTCAACTCGACAAAGTCACAGCTTAAAGCTGCGCAGCAAGCTGGCAATATGCTAATGCCCAAAATGCTAATGCCTCGACATATGACAGATGTCTGGGCGCAGTCGCTGCCTGGCCAGGAATCTGATGGCGTTATATTTTATCTGCGTGTAGCTAGCTGTACGCAATTGAGGTTAACACTTGCCCACTCAATGCGTTGCCTGATAAGCTCTGAACGAAACTGAACAAATGAAATGTTTCGTTGGCAAAGAAAGTTTTAGATATGAATACGATTTGAAAGACAAGAATAATGAATTTTCAGGATATTCTCTCGGGTATCGCTGACGCCTGTTCCACAGATAAAACAAAGTTTTAGTTATTTGCCTGAAGAATCCTAAGTTTATAAGAAATTTACATTCTCTGTACCTGTCGAACTAGATGCTAAATTAAATGGGAAAGCAGACTTGTATCAAATGTATTAGTGATTATTATGGTTAGGGAATGACAGCTCTTCAGTTGAGAGTTATAACAAAAATATTCTATAATAACTGTAAGCCTGAAGCAACTAAGTGCCACCAATCGAAGCGTTAACCCAAGCTAAGGAACTCCATTTCAGAAAGTGTGCCACAAATTCAAGCAGTCTACAGTAGTATGGCGCTATGGGGTGAGTCAGTTAATGACGCTGCCAGCTTATTAAGTGGCTACAAATACCACTTGGGATATCCCAAACTGCCCCTGTCTCCAGCCCTCTTTTGCTGCCACAGCATTTACGCATTGCGTGTGTGCCAAAAAGGAAATTTGCAGCTCGCCAAAAAAAAAAAAAAAAAGGATGATTGATGGACAGAACCGAAAAGGGGCGGCCACTTGTAGACTTGTAGCCAAAAATATGCAGGCAATTAAGGCAACTATTTCCGGAGCAGGAGCAGCAACAACAACAAAAGATATAACAACTTGCAACAGTAACTTGCAACAGCTGCTTTAAAGAATCTAAACCCCAAAACTCGCTTGGCTAAGCTCATGTGGCGGCTGCGGTTTTTTTGAGCAGGCGTTACCCAAAGATACGTACAGGACATGGCTGCTGTTGTTGCTGCTGCTGCTGCTGCTGCTGATACTCGTGTTGTTGCCTAATCTGCCCGGCAGCAGCACAAAAGTTGATCGCAAACTGATAGCCAATGGGTTCTGTATTTATTATTATTATTTTTATTTTTTTTGGTTATTTATTGTAGCCAAGCTGTAGATACCCTTTGCACTCAGCCAGAACTCCAAGCCTCAATGCTGATGATGATATGATGTATGTCTCACTGCCCCTGTGCCCCTTGCCCCTGTGTCTAGTCTCTGGGTGCGTGCGCCGTTCAGCGTCATGATATACGCTGAGATAGTGAGCCGCAACGCCGCAATTGATGGCATTAGGCATAAGATAAGAAATCAGACATTTATAGGCACACACTGATGCACTAAGGGACTAAGGGGACGGACGGACAGACGGACGGATGGGCTAGTTAAATAACTTGAACATTTACAGTGAGCAACAATGAGAATAAGAGCAGCGAGAGAACAACATCATCATCATCATCATAATCAGTAAGAGGGATAGCGTCATCGTAAATAGCTCAGGGGTTAGGACTGCTCGAGGGGTTAGGCCCGTCGAGGGTTGCATTTTTTTGGCAAGAGGATCTCTTTCGGCTGCAGCTCTACGCAGCAGCCGTTCTCTCGTGTAGACCCTTCAAATACACAAATACACAGAAAATGGCACAATTAATGGATTGTTGTTAAGTTTACCAATACTAATCGATGCATCCATAAGGAGTAGGGTTGAGAATACAGCGACTGAAAAAATACGTTGTAGAAAATATTACTTTCGTGCTGAGAGTGCAACTAACCCAATAAGTTGTCACATTTTCACGATTAAAAATCACTTGAGGTAAACGCGTATATATAACAATATATAAAACACAGTTTTAAATGTAACTAACTGGTAGTATTAGCAAAAGATATCACAGTTTTCAAGCTGAATTTTAATTTAAACTTTAGATATTTGCACTTTCTAAGTTCTTAAAATTAGTTAGTTCGAAAACAGGTCCTTCAACTGAAGAGCTGTAATCTACAATTTAAATTTGATAAATTTAAAAAGATATCTTTTCTTTTAGTATTTTATTCTGATTAATTTGATGAAATTGCGTCACAGAAACGACTTTTAAAATTAATGAAAAATCTTATTTGGTCGTCAATCAAATAAAATTCAGATAAGAGTTCATTTTCTGACCAAAATGCAGTTGAAAACTATAGACAAACATACATATAGTAAATAGTTTGAATAAGTTTAAGTCGTTCACTCACTTAATTGGTCTCATATTTGCAAAATCGAAGCAAAGATAACCAGAGAACCACAAGCCACGGGGGCCGTTGTCAACTTCAAAGCAGCCTTTCAAGTTGTATTTCGGGCAACACCTAGCCGGCTAACAGGCGGATGCGGATGCAGGAGAAGGCGAAGGCGAAGGCGAAGGCTATGACTACCTGCCCAAACTGACTATGACAGATAAATTGGCCATATCCCATATCTCAGCACACAACCATTCACAACACACACACACACACACACACACACACAGACGCATGAAAGTTTGCGGGACGCCTTTGATTTTCTAAACGAATTGTTTCAAGACAAGCCACAGGAGAAACGACTGCGCTGATGTTGGCCAGGGGGAGGGAGGTGAGGGCGGCACACAAGGATTTGAAAAGGCTTGTGAGGACATGTGAGCTTCAATTAATTTGATTTGCGTTAAAAGGCTGCGCAATGCCTACGCCCGGAAATGCGGAAATGGAACTCCACTTCAGTTTATTTGTCAACCTGCCTGTGATAGAATTTTTTGCGCTTGGCCTGCTGTGCAAGGGCGACGACGGTCATGGCATGGCTGAACGGGCACAGGACACGGGATGAGCCATGGCCACTGCAGATGCCATTTTGAAGATGGCCAACTATGCTTTGAACTATGATGAAACTAATGCAAGCAGACGACACACACATACACACACACACACACACACACACATATAAGGCGCATACCAAAAAGGTACTCAGCCAGGACCGTCGTTGCGTTGTCGCTTGTGTCGTTAGGTCCTTGGACTCGCACCGGCACTTGACAACGTCTCGGACCAGTTTGAAGTGGGGTGGCCGTCGAGGTCAGGGGTTTTGGTTTAATTGGCAAAGCTTTCACCAGTTTCAGCTTCAGCTTCAATTGAACGCATTAGGCGACACCTCAGACACCAAATGCAGAGTGTGCCCGAGTGCCGCTCAGATGACGGAAGGCGGTTTGTGTGCAACCCACCCCAAATGCGGTTTATTTCAATATTTTAGGGTTGCGATTGCCACAATATGGCCGACAGAGCACACACACACACACACACACACACACACACACACACACACACAATGTGAAGGCAGAGAGGGGCGTTTTAAAACGCGCGCGTTTTATATATATGTATATATATATATATATATTTATATATTTATTTCCGACCTGAGCTGAGTGCATTTCAATGTAATATCGAGGCAAGGCGGGTGGCTGACATGCAAGCAAGCTCCGATATATGCAATTATTAGGTGTAAGGGTGGAGCTGTGTGGAGGCCTAAGTATGCGCTAGGGGATGGACTGTGGAGTTGGGCGACTTACTGTTGTTTTGACACGCAGCCAGAGGGTATGATGGATACGGGACACAGGGCAAAGGACAAAGGACAACAGAATATGGAGGCCATCGTATTGTCGCCCGCGTGACCTTAGCTCTGTCTTCGCCTGTCGCCTGTCTCCTGTCGCCTGACCGCAAATAGCGTTAAATTATAGATTTGAGCGTACTCTCTGAGAGCAACAACAGCTGTTGGAGCACTCTTGCTGTGGTTACGCATACGATGCCGGGAGCACCCAACTCAGCCACAAAAGTCTTCAAGGGGGGAACACACGCAGCGCTTTGTGTCGGCGCGCAGCGTTTGAACTAAGCGAAATTAATGGCCAACACAGGCTACTTAGCGGAGACCGCGGACGAGGCTGAGGCGGAGGCCCACGCACACGACGCCGGAGACGACGACGACGACGACGACGACGACGACGACGACGACGATGTTGTTGTTGTTGTCGTTGTAGCCCTTATGGCAGTCGGTGATGTCTGTGCCGCTTGTTCGGTGTGCGATTTATGACTTGGCATGCAAAGAGGCAGGCAACCAGTGCAAGCAACAAGAACCACACAGAACCACTGTAAGCTGGTTAGGGTGGAGTGGGCGCGGGGGCATCTGAGGGGGCAGCAGACGATGACAAAACTGCATGGCGCCCGCCAGCGTCGTCGCTGAGACTGCAACGGCAACGGGGCAAGCAAACGGCGCGGCGGCGCAACGGGTGGGCAAAAAAAAAAAAAAACAAAAAACAAAAAAAAAAAAAACTGCGACGGCAACGGCGCTGATCAATAAAAATGAAAATTTTGCGCAGCAGTTGATGAAATTTACGCGATCGGCGTCGGCAAAGTTCAAAAGCTTCGGCCTTGGCGGATGGACAAACTGGCCACCAGGCAGCCACCGACCAGCAGAACACCACCATGAAAAAGCCACGCCGCCAATTTGTTGGCGCTCGCGCCCACTGCCCAAGAAATGAATGGAAACGAAAGTTGTCGTCGTCGTCGTCGTCGTCGTCGTCATAGATGCCGCAACCGTCTCCGTCTCCGTCTGCGTCTGCGTCTTCGTCTTTGGGTCTTATCCGTGGTAACGTCTGCTGCTGCCGGCTGCCGACTGCCGGCTGCGTGTGAGAAGTTTTAGATAAGGCCGCGCGCTGCTTGGCTGCCATACTTCAAAGTGCAGACGCGGGTAACGCTTAAGCGTTGGCTGGCTACGCAAATTTGCATTGATAAGCCAAGTGCATGTATGGATGAGTCGGACGCCCGAGAGCAGGGACTCGGAGTGTTAGGTGCCGCCCAGCTTCCTCTTTGATAAATGTATACATATATATCTATATCTAAATATATATATATATATATATTTATACACGTACATGTACATGTATATGCCAGCCAGATATAGTTTGATAATGTTCGCTTTGAAGTCAACGGCAGCCGCATGGCATTAGCGCGTGAGCTGCACGCATCTAGCAGCTCGCAGCTCGCAGTTCGCAGCTGGCAGCTGGCAGCTGGCAGTGCCTTAGAGCAGTACCCACCGATAGGTAGTCAGTTTAGGCCAATGAAATTTCACACAGTGCTGCCAATAAATGGGCAGGAATTAGCCCATTAAAGTCATGAAGAACTCGGTCATTTTCAAAGAACTAACTAGAGTGAAAACAGGATTATTTTTATCTATATGAACTACCGACCATATAGAAATCGTATAGGACCTTTGGAAAAAAAAAAATCATATACACAACACACACTCACAGACTTGGTCAAAATTCACTTATGGCAAATGATGATGAGAGAAACGTGCCAAGTTTTGAACAGTTACGTTTAGATTTCGGTTATTTGATATGGTTACATTTTGGAGCATCTAGGTCTTAAATAACTAATGCGGTAAACAAAGAAGACGTACAGTACTTACAAATCCATGTTTATCACTAATATTGTTGGTCAATTTTAATTTGTGAAATGAAACAACTTTTTGCATCCATTGCTCACCCGTTGTGGGCGAATCTGGATGGATGTACATGCGTTTTGGCATTTCAGGATCCGCTTTACCAGCGACCATCCAGCGACTGCAAATAAGGATTACATTATTAATGAGTGCCATGGTAGCATACACACACACACACACACACACACACAACAACAACACAAACATACACAACTTACCTATTATGAAATTTATAACGATAATCATCCGCCGCAACGATATCCAGTAGCAGTATGTATTTAGCCTTGGCATCCAGGCCCGAAACACGAAATTTCATTTGCGGAAACATTTGTCTGCAAGCACAAAAAGAGATGGTCAGTAAGTAAGTGAGTGTGTGTGAGAGAGAGAGAGTGAGAGAGAGAGAGGGAGAGAGAAGAGACAGAGGCAGAGGAAGATAAGGCACAAGTCATTTTGGCTGGGTAATCAAATAAAACATTAATCAGAGCGGCATAAAGCCTAAACGCTGCAGCGGTTCTCAGGCAGCCCACCAGCAAACCAACAA